>CAAKHF010004474.1:0-10909 GCA_901007745.1 Hippocampus kuda
AATACAACAAAATAATATGGTATGAGCTGCATGAAAACTGTGGTGTTTTCGAAATATAATAATAAACACAAGGAGCGTCTAATCTGGCCGCAACACTGATCGCTATGGTAATGTTGAATGCCTTCAAAATACGATACAACGCAAATTCAAAGTGCATGGAAATGACGACTCACCACAGCCCCGAGCTTGATTTTCTGCAACTAGACGGTCCCATCTCGGGGTAATAGGAGACAATGACACCTCAAGTGTGTGGTTTATGTCCAGTCTACTTCGTAATTTTTTAGTCGCCGTTACTTCAGAAACCCCCCGCCTCACACAGGTAGGATGTCGGAAATAGCAACAGTGCTATTGTGGCGATCTCAGAGTATTCAGCCATAACTTTAATCCAATTGTCTCGAACGTACTTTTAAGGCCGCCGTCATTTGCGATCTCCAGCAGTTTTTTTTTAAACCCTCTCAGGCTCAAAATAAGTTCTTGTTACAGGTAGAGTAAAGGTACTTGGTTTTGCAAATCTGCATCACCTGCCCTGAGAGAACTCTTTTTGCGACCTTCAACGTTTTGTTTCTAGTATAATCGGTCACGTGACGGAGAAGTGTGGTTTGACGTGAGTCAAGCGTGACACAGACGGATGTAAAGGAGTATCCGGTAACTTTTCAAAATAAAACATATTCGTATTCCGAAATAAAACGGAAATAAGGCAAGTTCTTTCTGTGCGGCCCGGTACCAAATGCCCTGCGGACCGGTACCGGTCCGCGGACCGGCGGTTGGGGACCCCTGGTGTAAACAACCCTTTCTAGCTGTGCCAGTCCCCCAAACAACCAAAAGAAAAAAATTCCATCCATACACACAATTAAGACTGAGCGCTACGGTAGACTTGAGTTGTGCACAAAAAATAGGGCCTGTTGTCTGCCTCACTGTTGGAAGCGGACATATTTTATTGTATTACTGATTGGATTCTCACTTCAGAGTGGTGCTTGTAGGTCGGAAACGGAGGGAGCATGTATAGTTTGAAGACAGGGCACTCTGTTACGTTTACAAAATGTACACGATTAATCATGTCGTGTACACTCCTTTTCACAATATAATCTTATTGGAAGTGTTGCACTATGTCAACTTGTAATTTATTGTCACACAGTTGCGCGCACACACACGCACACACGCACATACACTTGCTGCTAGTTTTGCTTTGTTGGTAGACGGCAAACATTAAACTTTCATGTCAATATTAAGTTTTAATGTTACACAATTTGTGTTTTATACCTCCACACAGTAATTCTATGACTCTTCCAAACATAGAAAATAACTCTTCTCATCACGTGTGTCTCATGCAACTCTGTCACAGATCATGCGACACTACAGCGCCCTACAATAGCTACACTTGGAGGGAATCCCTTCAACCAGACAAACGTAATATTTAACACCTCAAAGGAGGTCCTGAGCAAAGGATTTGAATCCTTATGATCCTCGACCAGCAGGAAGCAGATGCACTGGAGCACTCATGAAAAGTGTCAAATGGGTCATGTTATACCAATATGATACCTTGACAATACATTCCTGTTTAACATGTGCTGGATTAGCGATCTTTTTTGATCACTGGTTGAATCACAGCACAAGTAACACTGTAGAGAGACAGAGAAATAGAGGGACTGATATCACATGGGCGAAAGAGGGAAACCAGACCAACTGACACTCCTTTGCTTCTTAGCCATTATGCAGAAACAGGAAGTAGCCCCAGGATCGAGGAGGAAAGTAAAAGTGGCGCCCGGGGCATTCTGTGGGTCACCCCATTACAGGCAGCTGATGCTTGCTTCAATTGCATCCCATGTCTGGATGGGTGGGGGATGGGGGTCCCATAACCATCATTACCGTTCGGCTCAGCGAGGCATTGATGCATGGAATGCCGAGCTATCTGATAGCTTCAGAAGATTTAATGGCGCAAATACTACTGGAACCGCACTTCATAATCTGCTCGTATTTGTACGAGTACGGCGTTGTGCAAAAGGTATGTGCATGGTCATATGGTCGTATGCAGGTCTGCTAAGTAAGAAGAACCTAGCTGATTCATGCAGGTCAGCTCTGCAGCTGAAGGCTTCTCTCTCTATCCTCCATCACTTCATCCTCCCAGGATCCTCTCTAATGTTCAAACTGCCACGGTCTTGAAATGCCATCCAAGCTGCTGTGGGACTCGACCGTGACTGCACAGATGGACCAGCTACACGAGCGGCGTCGGTGATTGATTCTGAAACCGCTGGCATTGCGACGAATTACTCAAAGACAAGCTAATCCATTGCAACTCATAAGCATATGAATGTTGCCTCAGTATCTGCGTTCATGCATACTTGTCTGATTCATGGGTAAGGAAGTGGCTATTGACTTATTTGATGACTCATGACGATTCTGCTTGTCCACTTAAACAATACAATAGACAACACGGGCTGACTGAATGACATTAAATGAAAACATCGTTATTTGACAATGAAAAATGCATCCTGCCACAAAACAAACAGCAGGACTCTTAATGAGCAGTATGCAGGGGTTCACGACACCAGACACAAAATTCTAATGTTACCTAATATTATGCTGAGATGTTCATTCAAGCTTTATCAAACTAAAACGGATCCCCTTTACTTTAGAGAAAAGTACATCTGGAAAAACACTCGCAATTGGGGGTTTGCTGGAATGTAGGGATATGTTGCTCTGTGGCCAAAAAAAAAAAAAAGTGGTGGGCCAAAAAGGCTTGTGTGAATCAAACTGCACACAGCACTGCAGCTGAGGTGGCTAGATCTTGGAATACATGAGTCATGTTTCTCATCGGGTAGCGCTAGGTAGGGATTGCCTAACTTTCATTCCATTAGGAATGTTGCCTTAGTGCAAATATTTACCCAGTGATGGAAAACAACAGCTCTAATGCATCATAAAAGCGTGTAGTGATCGGGCTCACACTGATGTCCCTGGGCAAGCTTTGAGGCAAATGGGAATAGAGCACAGGCGAGCCACTATGTACAGTTTTACTGACTCTCACTTAACATTTCATTTGGTACACCTGCACAGTCTGAAACTGGTAAAAGAGCCACCTTTGTACAGATAGCAAGAACCTGTCAGAGCACAGCTGTACTGCATCATACTCAATGTTGTTTCTTATATTATGATCACCTTATACTATAGGGAGACATATCTCAGTATGATGCAGTGCAAAAAAAAAAAAAAAAAGAAATCTAATGGCATTGCTAATTTAACATTCAGTTTGAGCACTAAACACATCTGGCCAATTTGCTCTATGTAAAAGCAGACTTTTGAAACAACATTTGACCGTATTGATTCCTTAGATCAGGTGTGTCAAACTCATTTTTGTCACGGGCCACATTGTAGTTACGGTTTCCCTTGGGGGGCCGTTATGAATGTTGGGAAACCATATAAATGTTTAATCCCCTCACATATTACATACGCAGCACACAGCAAATTGTTGAATAACTAGTTTTAAAATCAGAAGTCAAGAATAATGACTCTTATTGTGGATTACATATGACAATTTGAAATTTTGGTTCAGACATTAGCAAGCATCATGGAACTTGACATGCTTGATTCGCTTTTGCAGGCCACATAAAATGACGTGGCGACCAGATTTGGCCTTGACTTTGACACCTGTGCCTGTACTGTAAAATGGAAACTAGGACTCATTTTGAATTAAGGAAGCAACTACATTATCTCCATTAAAGAAGAAAAACAAGGCTGAGGGACTTGGGGGGGGGGGGGTGGTTGACCGGTTGTAACATTTAAACGCGCCATTCCTAGCGTAAATCGTTATTATTTATTAATTTATTTATTTATTTTTAACAATGCATAAGCTGCTTGAGGTTTATAACCTGGACAAGACAGCCTCGTGTAATATCCCACGAATAAGCAGAGTTAAGGCTCACACGGTAAAGGTTAACGGAATCAGTGACGGAAATCCTCCTGGTCTGCCTTAAGAAGAAAAAAAAAATACTAGCCTTCAATGGACAGCGCCTGGTGCTGAAAGGCTCTAAGAGACATCTGTGCACCGGAGAAGTGTGGGCGCGCGCACGTGACTGCGTGTGCTCCCATGCAGGCGTGCACACAATCACGCGTACGTGGCCGCCACAGAGGACACCTTAAATGATCTTTCCAGTGACATATTGTGTAATGCCGATGACGTTTCGTGGATAAAGGTGAAATAACTTTGCGTGTTTGTACATGAAAATGGCGCCCGTAACCACCGCTCACGCAGCCCACCACAGTGCGGTACAACAAAGTAGCAAGGAGAAAATGCCGTGCTATTAAAACATATTCAATTTTTCTTTTCATAAAGAGCGAAGAGCTACTGGCTGTAGCGAAAAACATCGAGCCCACGTCGCCTATTTCAACCGCGGCTTAATGTCAAGAGGCGACATGAGCCACGACACATCATGGAGCTTACCAACAACCGAGCTAGCAGCCATAGCACCAGTGTGAATGAGGTGACAGGAGTGAGCAATTCCTTACTTTAACATGGACTGTTCCTTCGCCTCCTCCTTCTTTTGTCGGTCCATGACACCGAGGATGATCTTCCTCTCCTCCTCTGTGAGGTGGCTGAGGTCCGGCATCTCCGGCATGGCGCCGGCCGCTGTGGCAGCAGGGCCATGACCACCCATGGGCCCTTGTGGAGCGGACATCTTTTACTCACAGTGGCTACAAACACCAGAAAAGAATTTGCATTAGATAAAAGCATTTTTATGACAAAAAGTACTTCATGTCCTGATCAAATTCGGAAGGTGTAGTTGCAGTCCGTCGAGGCTAACAGATGACACGTCGGTTCATGCACACGATAATGTGCTGCACAATTCAATGTCCAAAAATATAAAATATTTACTATGAAAAGCTCATGGTGGATTTTCGAGTGAGTTATGGGATGTAGGCCGAGGCTGCAGAGGATTGGTACTATCTTGGCTATTGCAGGTTGAAATCAACACAAACATTAGTGCTCTCGAGAAAGCACTCGGGATTAGAAATGGATGCCCCGAATAGAAGCGAACGCTGCAGGCTGAAATCTCCACGTAGTTTTGCAAATATTCGCCCGTTCACGGGGTGGGTCAAAAATAGAAGAAAAAAAAGTGAAAATAAACGCATGTCTTGCCTTTTATTTTGCAGTCATGTTAAATCCTGTCTAACCCATCGCTGCCATCCCTCAGAAAGGATTCACTCGCATGTCAGAATAAAACGTTAGGTCCGTCCGCGTTTGTTTCGGAGTCCTTGTGCCCCCTCTGTCACTGTTTGGCCTGTTTTCATCCAGATTGGTAACACTTAGAGATTTCTTAAATGCACAAAAATGGATGCAATGAGAGAAGGATGAAGGGGGTAAAAAGAGATGGGGGCGGGGGAGAGGGCATAAGAGGCGGAGCGACGGAAACGCGTTGCAGAATCAACGGAGGACGCTTGGATGTTCATTGACAGCAGGCGTAAAGCAGCACGGGAAACACGAAGTGGAGCCATTGCGCAGCTGGAACATGCCAATGCCTTATTTTATCAGCATGGCGATGCGACGTGTCGCAATAATAGCTCAAGACAATGGGCCAGATACGTCTAGTATGTATGTATGTATGTATGTATGTATGTATGTATGTATGTACATATATATATATATATATATATATATATATATATATATATATATATATATATATATATATATATATATATATATATATATATATATATACACACACACACACACACACACACACACACACACACACACACACATATCTCTCTCTCTCTCTCTCTCTCTCAAGAGCCGGAGAACATATTGAGAGGAGTCGTATGAGGTGGCTCGGGCATCTGGTTCGAATGCCTCCCTGGTGAGGTGATCAGAGAGGAGACCCTGGGGATGACAACATGCTGGAGAAACCGGATGATGAATCCCGGCCGGCCTCTGGATCCCCATGGAAGGGTTGGATGAAGTGCAGGAAAGTCCGGGCTTCCGCATTCAAGCTTTTGCCCCCCCGAAACCCAGCCCTAGATAAGTAGGAGAAAACGGATGGATGGATGGAGTCATAGAAAACAGTTAATAACCAAATACTGAAGGATATATCTGGATCAATTCATATCATAAATGGATTTTGGTGGGGCCAGATATTGGCCATCTGTAAAAAGTGAAGCAAAAATTGCCATTTCATTTTTCGGCTGACGTCAACACACTGTGTTTTAGGGGGCCACAAAAAAATATGGCGGGCCAGATCTGGCCCTTGGGTTTATGTTTGATAGCTGTACTCTACAAGCCTGCCAGTCCACATTTTACGCTACCTTTGCGTCTCTTTCAAACACATCAGAAGAGGCGGCGAAGTGGCACGCGAGCCGCCCGTCGTTAGCGCTAACTGCCGCATCCAGTCGAGATCCGTTGCCTCCCTTTCTGGTCTCACTTAACAAGCTCCCATTGCTTCCTCTCGTCTCTAAAGTGTTTGACTGACATCATGGAGCTAACAGCCTATCTTTGTCCGCCATCATTAATTAAACAGTGCCCGTGACGGAGTGCACTTCCTATTGCACAAATAATCAATTCCGGCGCTTTCCCCTCTTATCAGCGAGTAGATGCCATCTTTTGAGAAGCGATAATTGGGGGTGCTTTTTTTTTTGGGTTTAACGGCGCTGGTTGTCAGCACTGATATCCTTTGAGAGTTTTGCACATAACACCACAGTCCGCATTGTTCCCTGTGTCTTTGGCTCAGTTGTGAGTGAGGATGCCACTTTAATAGTCTTGCAGATGAAAACGGTGTTGCGTTGGTGCCGCGCGCCAAAGCTGCACCATTAATTGCATCGTCGCCCTTTGAAAGGATATTCTCGGTGGGGCAAACGTCACAGACAAGTAAAAAAAACAAAAACGGATGAATCGTTTTAAACTGGACGACCTTGGAGAATCCGAAACTCAAAATTTTGAGTCCACGATTTTCTGTTTAAAGCCTTTTAATTGGCAACTGGAGTCCAGTGGAGGAGTTCAGATTCTTCAGGTCTTGTTCATGAGCTTGGAAAACGGTCAGACTCTCAAGATATGCAGTCAACCCTCGCCGGGTCACAGTTCAGGACTCATCCTTGGCCTGGTTTTCCAAGCAACCGAAGAGGACGCTGAGGTCTGAAGTTCCGTGCTGAGACTGCTGTTTGCCGGGAAAAGATCTGAAAGTCAAGCAGTGGAAACAAACATTTTTCCCCCCGACAAATTGAGCATGGCTTGAGTCGACCGGATGATCCTGACCTCCATTTTACAGTACATCTCCAGCAACAGTATTTTGCAGCTACTTGATATTTGTGTGACGGTGACTCCGTCCAGCCAAGGTAAAGATGAGATGAGGGGGACGTTTTTCACACACAAAATAAACTGTACGCCTTCCCCAAAGCTAGTTGAAAACCGAACCCAACGCGCAACATTCATTTAGCATTCCTGCACACTCGAGCACACACAAAGTTCCTCGCGGTGTTTGCTCATTGCTGCTGACTCAAACAATCCCTTGCAGCTTTTGGAGTGTTACTGTGTCATCAGTGTGACACATCACACACATAACTTCATTACAGACGACCGCAGAAACGACAACAACAGCAATTATCTTTGCATAGGGAGTCACGGCTTTCGCGCTGCCATCCCGGCAAATTGGCACGTGAGAGGCGCACATCAATGTTGCAATGCTGACATTTATCTGCCATTCAGAACGGAGCGGCCGGAGCGCGCGTTTGCAGAGCTGTTGCAGTGCTTCACGTGGTGGCAACGTTGGCGGTTTTCAACACAGAGGGCTCAGGCCAGTGAGGACCGAATTCCCGAAATGGATTGCGCGGCTTTTGCAGAGCGCTAAGCGGTAATAAATGAAGCAAACGGATGGCGTGTAATTCACCAAGCACGCGCAGTGGTGACATGCGGCAATAAGTTCAAGGCGCTATCAGTGGCCGCAGTTCATTCTTTGTGGATTTAGCCCTGAGTATCCGGTGATAAATGTCAGGAGCTGGCAAATTTGATGAAACCGGTACCTGGCATTCAAGCGAGTTAGCTGGGACATTCTGGAATTGCCGCCTTAGCTGGCCAATGCGAAAGGCGCTTCAGTTGGGCTTCCCCAATTGTTTGGCAATTGGCAACTGATTGAAAATGCATAATTCCACAATATACAGGAAAAATCAACGGTTCTCAGATCACGTTCTCTTCAATAAAGTAGTTTTCATAAAACAGCCAACTAATTATAGTACTCGATGCGAGCAGGTAGTCTGACCTACAAGCGCTTATTTAAGAGGCATAAAAAATTCAGAAAATGTCACAAATTGAGCATTATTGTTTGGCCTTGGTGTAGTTTACCTGCTGTCTCAGGAAATATTAAAAGCTAAGCAGGGTACG
Organism: Hippocampus kuda; assembly: GCA_901007745.1. Taxonomy (NCBI): domain Eukaryota; kingdom Metazoa; phylum Chordata; class Actinopteri; order Syngnathiformes; family Syngnathidae; genus Hippocampus; species Hippocampus kuda. The sequence goes on from CAAKHF010004474.1 coordinate 8,363, forward strand.
CTAACTTCAGGCTCAGCATCCGTTATTTGGGCCGTGCTTCTCCTTCCAACATGATGAGCCTGTCACGCAGTTTATAGCGGGGTGTTAGCTACGAGGTGACAGCAGCCACACGTAATTAAAGCGGCGTGTGTTTTGTCGGCAGGTTATAAATTAGATCCTGACAGAAGGGTTGGCTTGTGGGAAGCAACTTTCTCCCAACTTGATCTTGAAAGTTCTGAACGTCGCAAGACAGCGACAGTAAATCTTCAAACGCTATTTGTTTTTTTGTCACGTTCAATAGTAAAACATAAAAACTAAACACCTTCTCCAGTGTAATAGGAAATAAGCCTTACAGCGAATAGTGAAGAAAAAGCGAATTACCGTACTTTCCGCACTATAAGGCACTTCGGAGTCCTGTATAAGGTGCACCTTCAATGAATGGCCACATTATAAGGCGCACAGAATAGAAGCTACAATAATGGGTGCGGTTGCGTTATGCATCCACAAGATGGAGCTACGCTAAAGGGAATACAATACAATACAGCTTTATTTATATAGCGCTTTCACAACTACTGCAGCTGTAACAAAGTGCTTTAGAGAACATTTAAAATACTACGTCCAACAAATCAGAATATTGCTCCATATACAAGGCGCATCGGATTATAAGGCACACCATCGGTTTTTGAGAGAGTAGAATGCTTTTGGGTGTGCCTTATAGTGCAGAAAACATAGTACACCCACCACGGTACACTCATATCGTACATCTCTGGCTAAACTTAGCTTCGCTAGCTGTCAATAGCCTTCCTATTGGCAGCGCGGAGCGTTCCACAAATAGACAACGCAAATCGGTGAATTCGTGATTAGCTAACCACAAATTGGTGGGGGTTCCCCGGAATTGAATATAAGTCTACGTACTGGATGTAACTTTGTGTGTCGCGTTCTTGTTGGCTTCTCAGTTTAGAAGAAGCATCTCCGAATAAATGCCACTCATTTGAGATTTGCGGAACTGAGATTGGTTGAGGTTCAGCAGCAAAATTGTCTTTCCTGTCTTCAAGTGCCGATCAAAGAGTATGACAAATATTCAGTCAAATGGCCATATGGCATTTGGCAGATTCCACACTAGTCTTCCAGTGCATACTTAAGATGAAAAAAAACAACAACACGTACGGTATGAGCAGCACAAAATGTCCCTTACATAATCCTTCCACACGGACGCTTTCACACTTCCAGCCAACAAAAATATCTTGACATCTGTGACAGGCGACACATTGACAGAAAATTCTATGGGGAAGGCAAACTTCAACCTTTCAGACATGTGAAGCTTCTTCACCAGCGTCAGTCAGAGATGGGGAAAACAATTCGTAGGGGTGCTGGAGCCTATCCCAGCGGTCTTCGGGCAGTAGGAGCGGGGCACCCTGAACCGGTTGCCAGCCAATCGTAGGTCACACAGAGACGAACAACCATCACACTCGCACACGCTCACACTCACACCTTGGGACAATTTTGAGAGTTCAATCAGCCTACCATGCATATTTTTGGAATGTGGGAGGAAACTGGAGTACCCGGAGAAAACCCACGCAGGCCCATTGAGAGCATGCAAATTCCACACAGGGAGGCCGGAGCTGGAATTGAACGTGGTACCTCTGCACCATGAGGTTGACGTGGTAACCACTGGACCACCGGGCCGCCCTCACTTCCTCTAAGCATGTTTTTTTTTTCCTCCAAGTCGACACTGAGGTTGTACAAGGGTATCAATTTAGCTTAAAATAAAAAGCCAAATGTCTGGAATATGGCGAAGATGCACTGCGGCATGTTGAAGCAAAGTGGACCGTAAGAGTGTGTGTTGAGATGTGTGCACGTCAGAGTGTTATTATTTGTCAAGTGTGTCTGTCTTTGGGCGTTTTAAGTGCGGGCTAAGAATTGACGTTTACACTGGTGCAGATGGCGCGTGGCATTAACATGCTGAGCGAATGCAAGCAATTCATATTTATTGCTCAACAGATGCTGACTATATAGGCGGCGGTAAATTACAATTTGTTTGCTAGACGGATGCTTTTCATTATTGGGCGCGTCAACATCTGCCGGGTTCGACTTACGCAGCTGCATCAAGTCATTTTGAGGGATATTCCTAATCGGGGCATGGGGGAAATAACAATTGAGCAAAAAAGTTGGAACCGTAAGAGTCTCCATTAAAATGAACCAAAGGCTTAAATGTATAAAAGCCCAATCAGTGGAGCTTCTAAAAAAAAATCACATTATGGAGGTTGATCAGGAGTGATGGCCATAAAAGCACCGAGGCCAATGTTTTATTCATCCATGACCGTTGCTGTTTACTTCAGCAAATTTGGGGAAACCACCAGGCTATGAAACACATCAAACGATGCGCCTTCCGGGGGGGCGGCCATCTGCCTAATTATTAACCAGCATTTGCATCAACACAATGTCAACCAAACAATGCAAACACAGTCAGCGCAACGCCATCGATGCACATTACCGCACACATTGCAGTCAAGTGCAATGTGTGCGGTAATGTGCCCCCCCCCCCCCCCCCCCCCCCCCCCCCCCCCC
>CAAKHF010004474.1:22417-57620 GCA_901007745.1 Hippocampus kuda
TTGTTGTTGTTTTTTTTTTTGGTTTGTTTCCGAACCACTGGTCTGTGTGAATAGATATTTATATACCACTCCACACCCCACCGTTTTGTGAGATTAAAAGATGAGACCACGACTCCTTTCCACCTTTAATGTGACCAATACCACAACATTTAATCTTTTGAATAGGGTGAGTAAAGATAATGAGATAATCAAGTACAAGTGCGTACATGTTCTTCGAATTGCGGAGGTAGTTGTGTTCAGAATTGAGCAGTTCCTTTTAAACTAAGGTTAAATGGAAATCTGTGCGCACACACACATGCCACCATTTAATGTGCTTCATATTAACCCTAAAGAAAGTTCAGATGTTCTATTAGGCTTTTTCTTTTCATTCTAGCAGAAGCTTGAAGGTTTACCTGACTACGTTTCTTCTCGTCTTTTCAATCATGATGGCACTGCTGTACCACATTTTCCGCAGTCCATGTTGACTGTCTTCATTGTGTTTCATGGTATATGTATTGCCTTGCAAATTATTTGATACCCTTCTTCAGACTGAACAAAGAGATCCCTCCGATGCTGTGGAAGCTGCTATAAGATGTGACGACCAAAATGTCAGGAAAAGCCTGCTAGAACATCTGTACTTCATTTGGATTTCAGATGGGGCTCATGAAATGATCAGTTATAAGAGGGTGTGCACACTTGCACAACTACATTATCGCGGTTGTTGTATATTTTTGAAATGATGTATCTTGGTTTTATTTTGTTCTATCACAAAAACGTGGCATGTGACCAGGGCTGCCTGTACACACACAAAGCCACATGAATATTGCACGCCTGCGTTCAGCAATCATCTAAGTGGGAACGTTGCATGTATGGGATTAATGCTCACAGTTCATTGGCTCATGGGAGCCTCCGGTGATAAATCATTCATGGAGTTGGAGCGACGTATTTAGAGGTAGTACTCGCCTCATCCCGGAGGAAGACTCATTAGTCGAGTTTGCTTTTGCCGCGAGGTCGCAATATTCCGTGGGAGGAGGGCGGGAGGCCGTCGGGAATACCGCTGCATTTGTTTCCGGGTGTCCCGCCATCATCGTCGAAACGAGAGGACGCATTCGGGAGTTTAAGGCTGAAAACAAAAGCGGGAGGGGGATATTGATTTATGGGCTCCTGCAGTCTTCTGCCCTCATTCATCATGCTGTCTACACGCGCACCGGCGCGCACACACGTCAGTCCCAGGAGCGGGACCTGCACTTCCTCTCGGCTGACCACTTATTCTCATGTAGGAGTAACGAGCATAACTCCTCTTCCCCCGTTGGACCGTCACACTCTGGTGGCGTGCGGTGCAGTGCGTGAAATTTGGACACGTGTTGCTGTTTGACATTAGCGCGGTGTTCTTGGCCGTCAGCTAATTAGTTTGTTGTTTTGAAAGTTACTGCTGATACGAGGCACCTTGCACACAAGAGATAAAACTGAACAACTCAATCTAATTCATAAAGAGGAACGCTAACGGCCATGGGCCAATCAACTTGCCGTAATTGGACCGCGACATATCGTCGCGATAACCACCAGCTTGCACAATCTAAATGGAGCAAAAAGACAAGGTGCAAAATGGTGTCACTTCAACGTTCCCCCTTGACACAAATTACCACTTATATTCATTCTTGTGGCATCGTATTTAGGGAGGGAGGTGAATTCTTCAGCCAATAATGGAAGATAAATTCCTCCCCTCCAAAAACCCTCCACAAATGAGTGAATTTGTGAACAATGAACAATACAGGGATTTATGTATCAACAGCAGCATTAGCAGTGCATAAAATAACGTTAGTAAAATATTCTGCCATATCGCAACGTTTCTTTCAAACAACACAAACGTTACCCAAACGCTTAATTTTGCTGTGCTCAGTTCAGCGTTTGTCAAATGAAACAAAGAGAATCAAACAACAAAAGTCCGGTAGCTTGATGCTAGCGTAACGCGAACCCCAGTAGACGAGCTAGCGCACATCAGCGTTAACGTTACAGTCATTAAAAATCTTCAAACACAGACGGAGCAGTGTTACAGCCTGTATTTATTCTCTCGTGTCGTCGCTCTAAAGGTGAGAGATGGAAAACACGTAAATGTCAATAGGCGTTGCTCTTTAGCAGACAACAACGGATTCTGAATGAGTTCCTATTCTCCACATAATTGGAATTCATAAAAATCTGATTTTGTTTGATGTTTTGGCATCTGTGACACCACTGCTTGCATGGATGTTTGGCTTTTTTCCACGGTATCGTTTCAAGATGGGTATCGAGTATCTGAGTCCAAATGTCAGTGTTGTGACATCACTAATTAGCATGATGCTAAATAGCGCAGTCCCTCGCCCTTGGATGACTAATTGAGCAGCTTGCATCACGATAAATCTCTCAGGTCCCCTCAAAATTTAATGATCGCCTTCAGGTTGTGTTGCACTTTTCTCTTCGCTACTTGACGGCATATTTGCACGTGACGGATATTTAAATCAGGCTTTGCTCTTTCGTTGAGTCGAGCCAATACAAATACATGAGATGTATGGAACAGGCTTCTCGTCGCTTCTGTTTTGCATTGTGAGGAAGTTGGAGAAGGTCTCGGAATAGCGGGGTTTCCCTCCTCCTTCCACAATCACCTTACATGACCGTCGCCTCTCGTCGGGCGTGAATATTACACGGCGCGTTATTCATCTCGCCACCTTCCTGCAAGGCCCCTTCGCAAAGTCAACCCCAATTTATTTGCGCTGGATGGACTGTGGCGGTAACGGGCTCATTCACATGCGGCCGCTCGCGCCGCATTTCGTCTCGACTCGGGCGTCACGTCGAACCCCCGGCCAGCCCGACTGAATTAAAAACAGCGGCGGCATTCAGATGAAGGGCCCCGTGGTCAATAATTCAAAGATGAACACGTAAACGTTCGGCACTTCAATCTTCACATCACCTACGGAGTGTGAAAGTGTCCGTACCCAAATTCCAAATGATAGTGCGATGCTATTATAGCGCTCGTCCATTACGTTCAAATTTCCTGTAATGTGTCATATTTGAAACCCGGGGGCCCGTATTCATTTTGTCAGCACGGTGAACGAGTGGTTAGCACGTCTGAATTTCAGCTCAGGCCTTCCTATTGAGTCAGCAAATGTTTTCCCGGTGCTCGCCAAATTTTCTTCGGGTACTCTGGCTTGCTCCTGGATTGCAAAAACATGCACGTGATATTCATTTCGGCTTCTAAATGGCACATAGGCGTCCATGCCTGGCTGTGCCCTGCGATTGGTTGGCAATCAATCCAGCGTGTAGCCAAGGGCAGAGCCAAAAATATTTCAGTGCGGCGGCCGGGCTGACACAATATCTCACTGGTCAGAGGCGCACGTACGCACGCACGTAATCCCCTCTGTAACTGAGAAGTCATCGTTTGCTTGTAATGTAAATGTGTTGAGCCAGGTTCTGGATATGTCAAGTCAAATGTACTTATCACAAAACAGTCTCAAAGGTGCTTCACAAGCTCCGAGCTTAACCGCACAGGAGTGGATGGAAAACCGTTTATTTCATGAAACTGTGACTGTGGATGGTATGATCAACAATGACGTTGCAGCCACGTTTGTTTGCTTACTATCGTGGGAACGTCATGATGAAAGACAAATTATTTCAGAGTGTGCATTCAGATCAACTGAAAATGCGTTCTTTACATATGGAGGGAATATAAATGAGGTGCGGCAGAGCATCATGGGATCTAAGAAGACTGCGTCCATGTGAAGATGGTAAGCAGGTCAAATGTATCCAATTTTTCCACGAAATGAGGGGTGGCCAGGGTGGGTCGCAACCCGCCGAGCAACCATGAAACTTTGCCACTGGCAATCAGGCTGCAGTGTAACCTTAATTCAGCACACCTTTTCGCTTTCGTTGCTTTGGCGCAAAAGCCAAAGCAGTAAAAATAACACTTTAATACCATCTTGGTGGGGAGAAACCATATTGAAGTGAGTTGAGGAGTTTCATTGAGAGACCATCAGACGTGCTGTGGCAAATGATCCAACCAATAATATATTTGTGTTCATCTATCTGTGCCAACAATGTATCGTGACAGGCAGAGCAATAAAATGCTTTCGCACCAGATGACAAATAACCTGCGGCACACCCCCAAAACAAACAAAAAAAAAAAGGATCTGACAAGAAACACTACACAGCTTCAAACAAGTGAACGCTTTTCAAAAAGCATAAGCCCGAATTCAATCACTGTTCATAGGTTTCTTTTTTTTTGTCACCGCCGAGGGAAAGGGGAAAGTGAAGGCACAACTGCAGAAGGGAGTATTTGCACTTCAGAGCAATCAATAAACGTATCAGTGGGCCACTTCCAACCGCTGCCCTGCATCAAAGCCTTGGACTGCGGGGGGTTTCTAACCCGCCGCAACAGAAAGTATGCGTGTGTGAGGAAGCGGCAATGCGGGAGTTGTTCTAAAAAAACCCCGAAAAGACACGAGATCTAACAATGGTTCGATATGCAGCGTTGCGCTAAGAAATCCGACAGTCATCTGTGGGTTGCTCGGACCCCTTCGGCTCTGTAAGTCTAATACCCCGGGGGAGTGGGGGGCGCAGATATCTGGCATAATAACCCGCAGTTCAAAAGGATGAAGTCGGCGGAACTCTTGCTTTCCCTCGCCCGAGCCAAAGCGATTGTACTCTCGGATTAACAGAATGCGCTTGGCTCAAACCGCCTTTCCCGATTGTCGATCAATTTTATGCACAGCAGAACCCGGGCCGCTGTTCTAATTGTGTTTGCGTTAGATCTCTTTTGGTAGCACGCTGGCAAACAGAGCTGAACCACCCACTTCCACTCCACTGAACAAGAAAATGGGGCCCGAGCTTCGTTGGCAGGGGGGGGGAGGATAAATTTGCCACTCCTTGGAAACAATCACACGTCTGGCGGAGTGCAAATGTTTACGGTGCGCTGTGCGAATAGGACCGAAAAGAAAAACACATTTTTACGAGTCTGGACGAGGTGGAAATAGCTGTTAACATCTGTGCTAATGCTCTCGGACTGACATTAAAGTTGGGGGGGAAGCGATCAATCATGCGCCCCGTTTACTTCCCAGGCTGACGTGCGCTCTGACCCGGCGGCCCTTGCGATAGCCGTCAATCTGTCGCATCCGCTTGTTCTGTGGGCAGCCAAGGAGGGAAGCGCACACCAGGGAAGTCATTCAACGGAAAGTCTTTATATATTGGGGTGAGGGTGGGGGTGGGGATTAGTATGTAACGAGATAATGCTTGCAATATCTCGATGTTATGATGGATGACATACGACAATTTGAATTTTTGGTTCAGACTTGGGCAAGCATCATCGAAAAGTTGACATACTCCATTTGCTCTTGCGGGCCACACAAAATGATATGGCGGACCAGGACTGGCCCCCAAGCCGTGGGTTTGTCACCATGTTCTAAAATATACCATTTACCATACTTGAATCATATCGAGCCCAATGTATCGAGATACATATCGAATGCCTCTCTCTCTCTTTCTCTTGTAAGCAACAATTGGAAGAATGTTGAGCGACCGTAGCTTTTTTTGTCTTCCCAAAATTTGACACTTTCCACCGTTGTAGCACAACACTCCCCTGGCTGTTTCGAAGAAAGTTTGCATTTCACACGGGGCACTCGAGATTCTGGAGACACGCTGCCCCCGATTGATTCACAAAATCGAAAACCAGGCACGCTAGCATGTTCGCGTTGCCAATAAATTGGGCCTCGGAGGCTGCGCGTGGCCCGTGCCGATGTCGGAGTTTGGGTGCCGATGTCGGAGTTTGGAGCTGCGGCCGCGGACGTGTGGGCGTTGCTTTCTTTCCGAGGAGAACACATTCCGCACTCTCCTCGGATGAAGTGGAGCTTGGATCCCCTGCAACGTGAAAGGACGCATGTTGAAGGCGCTCTCGACATTTCTGGTGCGAAGAAAGCCAGAGGACATGATGCACCTGACATTCCCAGCGCGCTAATCAACCGCGAGAATGATTAATACCTCGTACCGACCGTTGTCCCCATGGTAACGCACTCCCACGGGTGCACGTGTTTGTCTGAATGCTCATGCGCTTGCCCATCAGCGGGCTCCCACTTCAACAAAAGATGCATGGCTGAATATCAGCGCCAAGTCTTTCTGCAATCATAGCATGCTAGACTTCATGATTCAGGTGTCAACAAAAACAATTTGTGCAGGAGCGTCATAAAAATCCTCTCCTCCAAAACAAAATCATTTTTTAACGATAGAAGAGGGAAAAAAAAAGGTTACATTTTTTAAAATGTTGAGGTGCAATGATTAATCGACAACTAATCGACTTTCCAATTATCATTAACTATATTTGATCGTTGATTAATTGTTAGGACACCTTTTTTTTTTTAATTTTAAATGTCTAAATCCTCCAAATTTCAGCTTCTCCGTGGTAAATATTCAACAATTTGTGAAAACTTTTTTTGAAAAAAAAAAAATTCAAAATAATAACTAGTCAGGAATCAATTGATATGCTTCGTCTATTTTGTGAGTTTAAGAGTTGTGTTTGCCCAGATGTCAAAAAAAAATCCGGTTTATTGTGATTTAAATGCAGACTTGATTTCCATAACAAAAGAAGTTGGCAACATTTTACAATTTTGGGGAAAGCAAAGTTACAAAACCAATGCCGCCGTGCAATACAAAAAACAAAACAAAAAACATTTGCTTTACTCTTGTATTTGCATTTTTTTCCCCCCCAAAGGTTTTTGATGTTCGTTTGAATTTTTGGGGGGAGTCTAAAACGTTTCCGTATTTTATTACATTTGCGTTCATCTTTTTAATCCTGGCCGCCGTAAATGCAGGCATGAGGTCACATCTGTTCAAAACAAGCGACAAAATAACCCCCAAATGCAAATGTGACATTTACGTCAGCCAATTTGGCATCATTGCTGGACATTAGCTTCCACAAAACTCCCCTCGGCATGCATTGAGTCGCGTTGAGTTGACAACATGGAAGAAGAATGGTTGGCGGAAGCTCTTTTTAACTTTTTTTTTTTACTCCTTTGTGTTAAAAATACAATTTTAGAGAGTGAACAAAAAAAAAAAAAAAAAACGAGCGGAAAAGGCTGGATGTGTAAAACAGTTTGGGAATCTCCCATACAAGCGAGGCAGCTTTCCTCTCTGACATTTCCCGGTCGTTAAAAATGATCCGCAAGTGACTTTGACCAAACACGGGAAGGCAGTTTGACAGTTTGCTGAAACTCGTACAACTTTGCAACACTGCTTTTCTTTCATGAGGCGTATGTTGTTGTTGTTTTTTTTTTTTATGGGTGCTCTGATTAAAAATATGCTGACACACCGGCTGTTTGTGCCTCACACAGTTTGCTGAAAAGAACCTTCGGCATCGCACGCTGTTCTGGCTGAGAAAATACGCCTCTTTGGTAAGCAAGCATCGAAGTTAGCGTGTCTACACCAGGGGGGATTGCAAACTTCATCAGTCAGTCTTTATGATGGACTCGGATTATATTCGAGCCCGCAATTCATGTGTTGATGTCAATAAAAAGAAATAAATGATTAAATTCCATCCAAAGGATGTTCAAAAACGCCACAAGGCTTTTTCCCCCCGTCACAAGCTTAATGTGCTTTCTTTTTTTTTTTTATGATGTTATATAGTAATTTTATGACATGTCTTACAGTACAACGCAGCGCCGACATGACATTCTGTAACCAAGTCGATAGCTAATCTCTGTCCTTGACGGATGTTTGCTCAGGGGCACGATAAGTGCGCCGCTCTGAAGTGTGACACGGGTGCACTTTTTTTTTTTTTTACAGAATACATTCTGCCGCGACAGTCGGACTGATTCATATCATATATTTTTAATTGGAACATAATTTTTGATGGTTTGAGAAAATTCTTTTCCGAAGTAACCTCCGCTAACAACCCAGGCTAAACTTAGCTCCACCCGGATATACACGATGATGAAGTCTGACTTCAACCTGTTTCCTTGAGACCTACGGCGACGTTATTATTAGGCGAGGTTTTGGGGTCATCCAAAAATAAAAAAATAAAAAATGTGGACAGGAAGATTCCTGGATGGCAAAGTCTGCGTGTGCTCACTCGGTCGCGTCATTCTGTTGCATTTGCAGTTCAATGGCATCACAGAGAGCCATTGGAATGGGCGTTGAAATGTATGGCGCGGTGAGCGCTAACGCGCATGCTAATAGATTCATCAAGTGGAGAGGCACGTCCTATCAGGAGTTGTTTAAGCCCAGATGAGTTTCAAGAGCACGGAGAAGAGCATACGCTCGCTCCCCAGCATGCATAATGAGCCCCGCCGCCGCCGTCACCATCAATAACCGTAATGGTCACTGGGACATTCATGTTACAGTCGCCGGCATGAATGATGAGGACGCCGAGTCAGAGGGCAGCCTTTGTAGACGGTGACTTTTTACCCATTTATTTTATATCATTATTATTATTGTTATTATTATGTCGCAGACCAATTTGCCATTCACGATGAGAAAAAGTCATTTTAAAACGCGATGGCTCCACGTGAGATTTATAGTTTGAGGTTTCTAAGTTATCGGAGTGGATGAGATTTTTCTTGAAAGCAGTGAAATGCACGGGTTGTGCGGATAATCCACAAAGGAGTCCGATTTTACAGAATGCAAATTTTTCCATCAATTACTGAACGCGTCAAGCTTCGCGAGGTTTCCGAGGAAGCTAGGCTGCTAAACGCGCACAAAAATAAGAACTAAATAATAACGCCAGTCTTTAACCGTTGTTGAATTGTGCGTTGCAAGAGGTTCAGATTTGCGATTTTTGGTGAAATCTAGTTCCCTGGAGCAGTTAATTGATTTCGTGACTGTTACACACTGTTACTTTATTTATTAGATGTAAAAACATTGTGTGGCTCCCGGCGTGTTTGTTTTCGCTGGTAGACAAAGTGGCTCCTGAAGTATACAATTCTTTCACTGCCAGCCATTTAAAAAAAAAAAAAAAAAAAGGAATCTCTTTAGTGCCAGCCACTTTAAAGCATTCCAAGTGATCTTTCAAGGCTCACGGTAAATTGCGTTAGACAAACACAGAAATAACCAAACGAAAGATTAGACTCTTCTTTTACCACACACAAAAAAAGTTTCCATCTTATTCCATCCATCCGTTTTCTGCTCCACTTTATCTTGATTAGCTTTCCCGTTGCCGATAATTCACGTCAGCGGCGCTCAGAGTTAAAATTGCCGACCTCTGCTCTAAAGTCACCCAAACTTCAGAGACTTTGTAGTTTGAGGTTCGACTGTCTTAATTGTTTTTACATCTCAATGTTAGCCGTGGTTAAGTCAATTTTTTTGAATTGCATGATAACGGTGAGAGTGTAACTCGGGAACATGTTCATTACTCACTATGTGAAAAAACTAAAATTGAAACGCAGTACAGCACTCGTGATGCGCACTCTCACAGCATGAGAGGGTGCGTTTGTTTCAAGTGCCGTGAGTCATGTCGACGCCACCAGCTGAGTGACGCCACCGTCACTTTGTTAATTTCTCTCTCTCTCATTGCGCTGAAGTCTTCATTTCGATTTTTTTTTTCCTCTCTCACGAAAGCGAGTGGAGCGACGCGCCCGTCGCCTTGCTGTGATCTGAGCGCGCCGACTTTGATATATATTTTTAGAGAGTTTAGTCGTCCACGGCGCCTTAAAGGGCCGTCACGTTGATGGAGTGTTCCTGGACTCCAGGTGCTCGACTAAATACGCTCACTCACGTGTATGCTCCTCGGGCTTGAAAAAGTTTTTTTTTTTCCAGTCTTAATTGCGCACGTACAGAAGCGAGGGGTAGAAAGGTTACACTGTGGGGTAAAATTTTTTGACTGGCAAATATGTTGAAATGCACTCGCAAGTACTAGCTAGATGCTACAAACGCAGCATTAAACCACACTTGCGAATGCGCGAGCAAAGAAATGATGTTTACCGGGTTTAGCTAATCACGACGGCATGAAGAACTCCACAAAATGACGTGCTTGCTTCGTGACATTTGGCGTGACATTAAAACGGAGCAAAGGAGAAGACAAGTGAAATGCTCCCCGGTGCGGTTAAGTCTGACACGAGCCCGTCATGGCCTTCTGGTTCTCGGCTCGCTTGTTTTGGCTGGCTGAGGTCGCGACAAGCCGGGCAAGACAAAATGGCGAAGCAATGACCGCGAACTCGCAAATGTGAAGGGGACAGATGGGCTGCGCTAAATCTACTTTGAAGATATGAAATGAGGCAATTTTTTTATTTTTATTTTTTCAGAATAGGATGGGATTTCAAAGCCAATCTCTGTTATATTATCGTTTCTATTATGTATGAACCTTGGACTCGTCAACTGGCCCGGAGCGAGCTAAACACACACAACGACCTTAAGACCCAGGGACTATTGTATAATATTGCACTTAATTGAACTTGACTTATTGACCTTATTCATGTTTGTATTTATATTGCACTTAATTGAACTGTGTTTTCTTTTCTCTTAAACTTTTCTCTTCTTTCTACCTACAATCTTGCTGCTGAAGGCTGTAAATTTCCCCAGTGTGGGACAAATAAAGGATTATCTTATCTTATAAGGCGCAGCACATCTTACACATTGTTGAGTTTTCTTTTCAACTTGGAGGTTTTGCTATTCGTATTGCTCTACATTCAGTTGCAAAATCATTGAATCCCAAAGAATTCCTCGCAAAGCCAATTATTTTAGAATATTTAGAATACATTATGGTCAATGTTAATCCAACATATTCACTCATTTTGTTGCGATCCGCTTGGTGGTTCAATCCAAACTATCCTCCGCTGTCCGCCCCCCGTCTCCCCATCCCATCGTTAAGTTCAAACAACTTCCGTGGTGACAGGAAGAAGCGACGATTTAACGGGCGGCTGTTTGTTGTCCTCCCCTCACACTTTTTCAGAAGAGGCAAGATAATCTGATGGTGACATCAAAAAAAGTCTCTGAATGAAAACAAATACAAAAAAAAAAACACCAACAGGCAAGGCTTTATATCAGGCCAATACGAGAAGAAGCGTCTTTTCGCTGAGCTTTCTTTACCCTCGATTGGCCTCAATGCTACACGGGTAATCGAGTCGCGATGAGGACGCTAGCGGGTTTTTTTTTTTTTTGGTGTGTTTGTTTTTGTGGGCTCAATGTATACAGTGGATAGAAAAATGTTCAAATGCCATTTTCTTTTATTTTTTGGTCAATAGTCAGTTAGACTCCGCCACTGCGGTGCCGGCAAATATCTGCGCGGAGAAGCCATCTAAGATACTTGATCAGAGTGATGGATGCCGGTGAGCCCCGCCGCGCAGCCCCGACATGCACACCTGCTGCCTGCGCCCCACTTATTGAATCCATGAATCAATTTAATGAGCACAAGACGGGGCTCCGGCCTTCAATAAACGCCCCGGCCGGCTCTCCGCGCTCGTGTTTCGACTGCGGCGCCGGGGCCATCGGCGCTTGACTACTTTGGTCTTCCTGCTAACAACGTTCCAACGCCCTGTCGTACCTTGAACGAGTTCGATGCGGGAACGTAGTCGAGTGTGCTGCGGCTTGAGAAAGAGAAGCAGACACCTCGTATTGGTAATCGATACTGCGGCAGGGAGGTGATGGCTGGTGCCGTGATGCGTCCAATTTAGAGCAGAACACTTTCCGGGCCTGACTCGGGCCACGCCATGATTTCCCACCGGAATTCGCTCCACATCTACCTGCTCTCGGTGCTCTCGTCAGCCTGTTTCCTGCCAGTTGCCGTCATCTGCTTCCTGGTGGTGTCAGGTGCACCGTTTTGCTTACATTGGCTTGCTGTTGCTGCAGCAGCCCAGATAAGTTGCCAAAGCAGGATATCTCAATTCAATTCACAAGTAAGAACTATTTTTGGCATCTAGTGATCAGTTCAATTGACAATTTGCAATCTTTTGATAGTGTTCGTAAAAGCAAGCATTAAAGATGGAAGGACCTGCTGAGGGTCCCTTTTCAAATGGTGCCATGACCCGGATCGCATGCTTGCTTTTCTTCGATGCCACCCTCGTATGTTTTTCATCTGCTAAGTGACGTGCATTCTACTTAAGCGCACAAGCACAGTAGTTTTACTTCACGACCTCCCGCCGCTGCTTCCTTCCTTCCATGATATGATGAACGCACGTCACTCCGCCGATTCAACCGCCGGTGGTCTCGCGTCATCGCGAGGTCATCGCGCAAAGGACAAACGGTCGCCGTTTAGACGTCTGTGCTGCAGCATCCTTCGAACCAAAGACATTTTTCTTCATCCGCCGGCGACGCGGGGCCTAATGGAGCATGAGAGTGACGGTCCCGCCCCCCCCCATCCCACACACACACACACACACACACACACACACTCCGTTTGTCGTGTTGAGTCACAGCCCTGTTTGCAGGCGAGAGGCCATGCTGCGCGAGTCAGGCCTGACTTACGGGTAAACATGGCCGGCGGTAATTGGAGATGGACGCGGCAGGGAGTTTCATACCTTTCGCGTCCACGTTCCTCAGTGGTTGCAAAGAGCAAACTAAATGCTGTAGTCAGTGACACCTTCTTCCACGGCAACAAATACCAGGAGCGTTGATCATATCGTGTTGATGGTGTGTGTGTGACTTCTTGCGGGAGAGGTGTCTTATCATCTAGCTGTTCCTTATCACTCAGCAACACGCCGACTATTTAAACTGAACCACCTGAGACAAAATTATACCTGTACGATGCAGTTCACCTGCATTTTCCCCCTTTAGTCCCGATAAAAAAAACCAAAAACAAAAACGATGCAGCACAGCCAAGCGACACGAAGTTAAGAAAGCAGAGATGACGCTTTTGATGACTTTTTCAAATTGGGGACACAGACACTGCTCATAGCAAAGAAGCTATCACAGATACTTGCGTAGACTGTATTGCATACAAGACTGTAATGTATCGAAAACTGCTTTTTGGTTCAAATTCATCACATAAATATTTCAATATCGAACTGTCCGATTGACTGGATATTTACAAAATCATTAAGATTAGAATCATTGCATGTGATTTGTTCGTTACAAAAACACAGAGGTTGTTGGTTGAATACTACACCGTATTTTCACGACCATCCGGCACACGGTATTAAAAGGCGCAGTGTCAGTTACGGGTGCCACTTCAGTATGTAACACATACATACACAAGATAGACTGCATTTTTGGATGCAGGCATGGTAAAATGTATGCTAGCTTTAAAAAAAAGTAGCATACATGCAAGCTAGCGAATGTTTTTACGAAGGCAACGGGAGCAGAACTGAGTTCGGTGGTACTTCATTGAAGTATTTAACAATGTTAAGGTTCAAAAACATCCAATATTTTTGAACCCTCCAACAGGTTAGCCCAAGCATCCAAACTCCATTCACAAATGAGGGCGTGACTCGGCCGGCGCGGCCTTCCAGTCTTTATAAAAAAAAGCTACGTTCGCGATCTGTCATCCATCGCTCCCACACCGTTCCTTCGTCAAGCTTCTTTCTCTTAAAAATCAAAGTGGTGGGGGGGGGGGCGTTTCTGTCCGTTACCGTGTCAACCAAACCCAACAGTAAAAGCAGACTCCTCGCGCCCCGTTGTGCGTATCGCTAACACGACGATACCATTTTACGCGTGCCTCGGAAAACCATCATGTTAAACTCTATTCGGAGAGCATTTTCACATATTTACGTTTTTGAATGATAGTGGTTTCAATTTTTTTTTTCAACCAGTTTCTTTAAACATCCCACGCAAATGACTACACGTTGGGTATTTCAAGCAAATGGATCGACATTGTTGACGAAACAATGTAACAGAAACCTACTTTAGAAATGACCAGCAACCTTTTGATTAGTCCTTGATTTGTCACGGCGTTCTGCTTCATGGTTGTGCAATCACTGCGACATTCTTTTTTTTTTTTTAAACTTCTGTATCCACGCCATTGCTTCGGCTGGTTGCGCGAGTAACTTTTACTCATATAAAAGTTCTTTGGGGTGGAACAAGAGCAAAGAGATAAATTGTGTCATTGCACTTTATCATTGGACTGGCTCACAACAAGCTGTTTTACTGCTTTCATGAATTTTATAAGAGCTGTCATTTATTACGGCGGCGGTATATCGGGCGTGAAATGGCGTGCCGCCGCCGCCGCCAACTTCCATGGCGGCTCCTTCTTATTAGCTCTGCAAATGAGCGAAGCGAAATTTCTAATTTACAACTTGCGGCACCATTCTTTGGGTGTACTCGCTATTAATGATGCAAAGTGACACGGCGCACTTCCTGCCCCAAGGGGGAACCTACACTCTCGTTACAAGCTACTTTTAATTAGTCTTTGTAATTAAAAGACGAATAAAAGGTGCCCGGAAAGGCTGCGGGCAAAATTGATATGCCAATAAACATGTTCGTCTCCATTGGTCAATGGTCTCACTTGCGTCGAGGTTGAATTGTTGACGGATTGCGAGGAGAGGCACGTGACGCCGTCTTCATGACTTGGCGGGAGGGCGGTCCATCCAGAAGCCACCGCCATCACATTCTCCGAAAAGCATCGACTATTCAACGGACCCGACAACGCTGGAGTGATTCATGGTGTCGGGTTAAACAGACCGTAATCGCCCAATGATTTTCACTTTTAATCACTTGTACGGGCCTTTTGCACTCCTCTCAGATTGAAATGGAGAGAAACCTTTCAAGTCAAACGTCCCAGAGGCTGCACAATACTGAATTCGATAAGTGGGGCACATTGTTTTATTTTGCGACAGCATGTAAGTGCTTTTGTCTTGGTTACAGTTTTAAGCCTTCTCGACTCCTAGGACTCAGGAAAAAAAAAATCCTGAGATTTGAAAAGAAATACTTCAAGTGTTTTGCTTTTTTTTTTTTGTGCTTGTATGTGATGTCACACCGTTACAGCAAAGTCAAAAGTGAGTAACTTCTTTTTCGATCTCTATGACAGTTAAGGCTGTTTAGAGTGTTACTTAAAACATTGCCTGTGCCAATAAAGGTTTTAAGATGGTGATAGCTGGAAAATTGTGATTCCATTCACTCTTAAAATCTGTGGGAGAAACCTGAAGAAAAAAAAAATCATAAGCCTCTGCTGGTATGAACTTGGTGATGAATTATTTTTTTTTAAACCCCCGTATTTCCCCCCCGCCTATGTTGTCCCATCACGTTAGCCTCTTTATTAACACGTTTGCCGGGTTTAATAAAAATGGAAATTCCCAAACGGGGCCAATCTTTAAGAGGAATGGCAATAAGAGGAAACCATCGGCTGGAATTGCAAGAGATTTATAGGAGCTTCTGCAGACCGTAAAGGATGTGCTTGCTTCCCAAACTTCCAACTAGTGACACTTTTATTAGTCCTGCTGTGACACTGACACTTTATGACTGGCTTCGAATTTTAATAAAAAAAAAAAAAAACTTTTCTTTTTTTTTTTGCCCCCTCCTGCGTTTCGCTGTCATATTTCAGAACATTAAATAGCATGACACCGAGCCTTTGTGAATGCTTAACCTGTGACCTCCAAAATGGACTTGTTGGAATGATTCCCCTTTGGAGATATTCCGTGAGAGATGAGCGAGGAAATTAATTGCATTACAAGAAACGGATGCTAGAGCTGCACTATGAATGTTCGACACAGAGTACTTATTTGATCTGTTGCATTGTTTTCAATGTTACACACGCCTGAACAGGACAAGAATGGATGGATGGAAAATTCGTAGGTCACATCACCAGACAACCACTTTGAAATTAATTAATATTAATGTGTGGGGCTGGAAAAATTAATCCAATTCAAATTGACATCGCAATGTAGTAGAATGCTATTTTCTAATCGCAAAGACTGCAATGTCAGAAAACAAAATTAGGCTTCATTTATATACAGCTATGTATTGTACATATATTATATGTGTGCGTATACTTTGTTTTTTTCATATTGTCTCTACATATGTTTTTTAAAATATTAGTTACATTGTTAAACCCTAACTTAGTAAATTACCTGTAAAATTTTGACGCCAAATTCAGCAGAGAAAGGACAGGGAGATCAGCAGCAACATAGTCAGACACACACAAAATAACGTTTATCCAAAGAGTACTAATGAGGAATGGGAATAGGTCACATTTGTGTTAACGTGAAATGATGTACAGTTGATGTTTAAGTTTAAACAGAACAAAATATAAACAACTTACCTGTAAGTCTGTTAGCTCGATGCAACCTTCGAGGAGAAATAGTTGGCAATTCTAGCTGGTGCATTCCGAACCACTTTAACTGTAAAAACAAAATCCGCGAACCAGGAAGTCGCCATGTCGAGGGGGTTTACTGTATTCGGATGAAAAAGCAACAGACTTTTTTTTTGTTGGATCTGATCGAGCACTGCCCACCTCAACCGACGCTTTAAATACATCTTTATCCGACTTTATTGCCGCGGAAAATTCAGAAACAACGCCGCAGTTTCCAGTCCTGTCTTTACATCTTTAAACATCATTCAAAATTCGGACCCCCCGCAGAATCGCACGGCAGTTCGACAGCAAGAAAGCCTGCCCATAAAATCAAATATATGGTGATTGCGGCGCCTATACGGAGGAGAGCCAGACGGCTGCCTGTGATAACGTCTCCATTGTGGATGTTTCGGGCCGGAAGAGACTTGCATGATGCACACTATAAATTGGTCGATCTCCAGTGTGTGTGTGTGTGTAAGGGGGGGAGGAATATATGATAGTGCAGTCGATGTAAATCAGTGCCATTAGTTGAAGTTTGCAGGACCCGATCAATGAATCTTCATCCAGCTTCAAAACACAGGACATGAATGTAGATGCAAAGAAGGTGATCGCCATTCAGCATATTAAACATATACGGTGGTGCCTTGAGATACAAGTGCCCCAGTGTACGAGATTTTCGAGAAATGAGACAACATACGGGCGATTTTTTATTTTTGGTTCTATTTTCGACATAAGGTCGAAGCGCTGTATTGTGTCGGGTTGTGGAACTAGTGAACAATTTATCCAAACAAAAAGCTTTAAGTTTAACTCTAAAACTAAACACAAAAGAATTACATGTCGTGTATTCAAAACAATCAAACATTCCCTTGAGAGCGGCCCGCTAGCCTGATGCGAACGTATAATGGAAAAGGCCATTCACAAGCTAACAGTTAACCTCAATAACGCAGGTTTTAGAGGGCTTTAAGCAACGGGTACTTACACGAACGGGGATCAGCACATGTAGAAAGACGACATGACGATACTCTACTTTATATAATTCATCCTCGATGAAAAATTACGAACATTACAGCATCTGAGTCACTCACGTACTGTTCTTCTTCGTTTGTGTCGGCATCGCAGTATTATACTGCCTCCAGGTGACCATGGTGGGTACAACAGAAGTAGCAGCACAATCAACAACTGGACGTTAAAATGTGTCGCGTGCGTGTGCGTAGTTGTGCACACACACCCACTTTCCCCCTACTCTAAACTATAGCCTGTTTTCAAATCTTCAATGTTTATAAATATTCAAACATGAAAAAAGACAAAATCTAAAAACAAAAACTATGCAAAATGTAACAAATAACCTCAAGAAAAAAAAGTGGTTTAGAAAACGATTGCGGCGCTGTAATTTCTGTTGATAGAATAAGACTGTCACCTAGTGGAAGAAAGTGGTCATAACATTTATGATGGGAATATTCCTTGAGGCCGTGCAAAGATGAAAACATAATAAAAACTATTGACAAACGTGGTACCAAAAACATAAACAGTTTCTTAACTGTTTTTTTTTAAAAATTTTTTACTTTAAGCCAGGAAAAAAACCTTTCATATTTTTAACATGCATTTACTATAAAGTTGGTTTATCATTCATGGTGTATAGTAGTTCATGTTTCGTCAAAAACACGAGAATATTTTGTTTATTTAATTAATTCTTGAATACAGAAAATACGTGAAACAAAGAGCGAAAATGGTATTCATTTTTTTTATATTTTATAAACTTTGCGCAAAACACATCCTGGGTTTCATCATTTATGTATTTATTTATGTTTTCATATTTTATTAAGTCATTATTTTTTTCAGGACATTGGTTAATTAACTGCATTTTTTTGTCAATGAAAATTTTCGAATAATGTTTAAGTGTTTAGTGTTGGGATTATCATGCAACAAAATGGAGAGTCCGTGTCGGCTGTAACTTGACCTTGGCCCTCCTGAAAAGCTGTGACAATGGCGCCCCGTCCGGGGCCTCCTATCACAGTCCAGGACCTTCTATTTATAAAGAGCAGACACGGTGCAAGAGGTCAGTCAACGCGAGGTGACACCAACTCAAGAACAGAAGGTGAGAAATATTTGCTCCAACTGCAGTGGCTGTGAATGTTTTTGATGCTGAAATGTCTGGCTGAAAAAAAAATTGTACTTGTTCTTCTGATGCGCTGCTCATTTTTAAGAAGAAAAAGACTGATGTGATTAATACACTCCAGAATTAAAATGTCTATGTTTTCAAGGAAAAAAATGCTCAACCATCACCTATACACTTTTTTTTGTCATGTAATTGGAGGAGCCCTGCTGTTTTTATGAAGTTTTATTGAAACACCAATTTCATTGTAGCACTAATTTCAGAAGGTTGCAAATAATGATAATGTTCCAATTTCAGTTCAAGAGTACATTGTTAGCTATGTGAGCTGATGAAAATCCAACTAATTTTATCATCTATGCATCCATTTTGTTTACCGGGTTTGCTGTTCAGGGTCTATTTTAAAAATAATACTTTTTTTAAAAACTAGAGCATTAGTCACAGCATCTCGTTTGATGATGTCATTTCTGCTGGGTCATGTTGCCCACTTTTTTTTTTCTTTTCCTCCAAATGGTTGAAAAGGAGTTTAGTAACAACGTTATATGTATGTGATGAGACATGATTCCTGAATTCATGCAATTTAAAATATATCTAATGTGACAGACCAAAATGGTTTACAAATGACAAAGAATACAGAGACATCAGCTTTATTCTACACCTTTTGGTCTTTGGTCTGCATGTGGATTTTATATTTAGGCTGTTGATTTGCTTTAAACTAAACTAAAATTAAAAATACATACAAAAACAAAACATCAACAAAAGCATGCCAGCCCAAAATGATTATGTAAAACTGGGATTTGGGGTTTGGTCCTGACCAGTTTCTTGTTTGCTGTTTTCAAATCTGTTCTAAACAAGGGGGGAAACAAACTGGAGTTGGATCCAAAAAAACAAAACATAACACAAAAGAGTTTCCTTCTTCTTAAATTCTGTTGTGCTTGAAAAGCATCCGCGATGACCAGCCTGGGTTCAAAAGAACAGGTTACCATCGCATTGCTGACAATGCGAAGTGAAAATGCTAAACTGAAAAATTGCCAAATGTTTTTTTTTGTTTGTTGTTGTTTTCCAGATTGGATAGAATTTAAATTTGTCTCTAGGAGGCTGGTGGTTTTTAAGTCTGGAACAAGACAGCGCATCCACCAGAAAGAACAGTCATCAATTGTAAGCATTAAAAGTGAATTGGATCCAAAAATTACATCCTTAAGTCATGGACAAATAGCTGAAATAAATTTCATCATGAAACATTTGTACTCTCTTCTTCCCACCTCTGCAGTTACTCCAATCCAATCGTTCAGGAGGATGCCCGCCGTCCGCCACGAACACTGCGAGCAGTGTTACGCCATTCGCTGCCAGGCGCCGCCTCGGCTCTCCATCGGCTGCGTTGTGGTCCGCTGCCCCAACGACTGCGGTGCCTCCCTGCACGCCTGCAAGGGGGACGAGCACCGCCTCCTGTGCCCCAACGAGACGGTTCCTTGCCTCAACGCCGGCTACGGCTGCCCGCTGAGCATGCCGCGGCATCGGCGGGCCCGCCACCTGGAAGTTTGCCCCGCCAGCGTGGTCAGCTGCTCTCAGGAGTGGAACCGCTGGCCGGTTGCCGACAACGACCCAAGTTTCTACAGGAACGTGTCCGAACAAAGCGAACGGCACCTTGACGTCGCCTTGGCGCTGAGGGATCAAGAGCTGCTGTTTAAGTCGATCAAAATGAAGAACGTTTTCCCAGAGTTGACCATGACGGATCCTGACTATTTCGACGTTGAGGTCACAAATTTAGCGTGTGGTGGATGCGCACAGAATGGCTGCGCAGAGGTGATGGAAGAGGAAGCGAATGACATGACAAGTGATACGTTGGACACGGAAAGCCTCGGCAAATACAGCTCCTGGGAGAAAATATTCACGAAGGAGATGAACGGCTGCGAGCAAACCAGCAAAAAGGAAGCTAAAAAGGCGGCGAGCGGAAGGAAAATCGAGCCGCCTCGGGAAAGTTCCTCACGTGAGAACGGAGCCTCTGGCCTGGCACCTTGGCAGGACGGCGTCTTGGAGAGGTTGGGCAAGGAGGCCAATATCGGCGAGTACAACATGTACCTGGTGCACAACGGAGCCATGCTCATCAATTTCGGACAGCTCGCCGCCTGCACCCCGAGGGAGAGGGACTTTGTTTACGGGAGCCTGGAACCCATCGAAGTCCAGTCGGTCCGCTCCTTCAACATTCCCAGCAGCTATCGGGCCAAGCGCTGCCACCTGAAGGACCCCAGTCGCGAGGTCAAGGTCGCGCACCAGAGCGTTGACACGGCGGATCTCGACGTCTCGGAAGAGGATCTCCCGAAATCCGATGAGGTGAGCGCCACGCTACTGTGCTGTCTGGAGAAAGAATTCAAAGGACATCTCATCTCCGAGAGCGCTGGTCTGGACGGGCTTTACGTCAACGTGGGGACGCAGACGTACGACTTCGTTTCAGCGCCGTTCCCAGCCCAGGCGTCGCTCGCCGACGTCATCGTTGGCAAACCGCAGCGTCTGTACGTCGACACGGAATCCGAGTCGGTCACCAGGCGACACAACAAGAGCAGCTCGGCCTTCAGTCACACGTGCGGCCTCTTCTTCCGCCGCGACGAGTACCCATCGCACTTCAGGAACGTGCACTCTGACATCCAGGCCGGCCTCGGAGGCTGGTTCCTGCAACGTTGCCCCCTGGCGTACCTCGGATGCACTTTCGCCCAGACTCGCTTTCAACCAGGCGGCCAACCGGCTGAGGTCAAATACCACCACGGTGTCGACAAGCTGGTTGTCCGGCCAGATGTCCCGTGGGAGCTGTTTGAGGGGATCAAAGCGTCTCATCACCCGGACTATTTGAGTCAACTGCCGCTGGAGATCCTCCAGCAAGTCGCCGGGTACCTGGACACGTTCACCTTGTCGCAATTGTCGCAGGTGTCGCGTCCGATGAGGGAGGTTTGCGCAACCTTGTTGCAGACCCGAGGGATGGTCTCCCTCAAGTGGGAGAAGAAGACATACTCCCACGGGGGGAGCTCCTGGAAGAGCCGAAAGAAAGTAAGTAGCCATCCGTGCATCCGTTTTCTGGAGTTCTTGTCCTCAATAAGGTCACAAGTGAGCTCGGGTCGATCGCAGGTGAAATTGGACTGGTCGCCAGCCAATCGCACGGCAGATCACCACTCACACCGAAACCAGAGTGCCCTGAGAAAATTCTCGCGAGCACAGGGGGACCACGCAAACACCACGTGGAGACGTTCCACCAGAGATTCGAACCTGGATCGTCCCGAGTCCAGTCAAGCTAACGACTCAACCGCATCAAAATATCCCTGTTTGTGATTTCATTTTGGATAACGTGTATACATGCAGTGTTATCACATCCTCACTGGTATCTAACTCTTGCCTTGTTAGCTGTCAGTGGAAAATGTCAGCCATATTAAACAGCTGCCACATTGTAAACACCAGCCAGACTCTCGGCACGCCTCTGCAACAATACAAACTATGCTGGGAACATTTCATCACTTCACTATTCTCAACCTGAGTAGGTCATGTTTAAGATATGCGCAAACGTTATGCGACATACACTTGAGAGACAGAAGTACTGTGTTGGGATCTTTTGGTTCTTAAACCGGTCTGTGAGCTCGCAGTTTGATGTCCGCAGAATAGTTTGTCAAATTCAAGGTTTGAGGTTTTGCGTGAAAAGTCTTTGCACATTTTTAACTTGTTACACTGTGACTTCAATAAGCACATTGAAGTCGTACCGGTGGCTCTTGATAAGATTGAAAGGGCAAAGGCGGTATATTTACGTATGGACGGGGATCACAAGACGGGCAGCATGCTAATCAGGTGATGTGATGCGAATGTCCTGACAGCAGGCCAGCAGGCCAGCAGGCCAGCGAGGCGATCATCCATGGAGACAGTACTTGATAACACGACAGCTGAGCATGTGCTCCCGAATGAAGGTCGTAAATTGTTGTACGTTTTGAAATGGACACAAATAATAACACCATGTACTCTCATGCGTGGGAAATACCTGAATGGTACCTGGGCCTGGGCTTGAATGAGACATGAACGACATTTTAATTTATGATTGCAAAGACAACGTTTGAGTTAAAACTTCACCTTTAAGTAGCACAAGGATTGGGATTACCTCTGTTTACTGAATCCTTCATCCATGTCCATGTGTTATACTCGACAGGTTTGGGAGTTTAGCTCGTTGTTTTGCCCAGTGGAGCGATGGTGCTTCAGCGACTCCCCCTCCATGGCGGACCACCTACAAAGATGCTCTTTCTATGATAGAGAGCGGCGCACAGAGCCCGTGTCTTTAAGTGGCCTGCAGGAGGTCAGCAGAGAGGCAAGACATTAAAATTCAACAAGCAGTAATTACCCGGGTATCCGTGGTTCTCTACTTTTAACTGTGTTTTTTTTTCTGTAGCCGTAACTGATAAAAATATTTTTAGTCTTTCTGATATACCTTAAGATCCCTCCTAAGCACCGTAAAGACCAAATATTTGTGTCAAGGACGTATTTGAAGTGATACGTCTTGATTGTTTATGATCTTTGTATGTGGGGGTGGAGCTAAATTTGGCCTAGCTTGTTTGGCAAATTACCGACAAATTTCGCCTATGCATGTACATCAGCATTTTCGAAGCATGCAGCTATTATCAAGCTCCCCACTTTGAACTGTGTAGAAAGTGATTTGAATAAATAAATACATTTTAAAAATGTATTAGATCATATTGGATTGTGTTGATGTGCCCAATGAAGTGTCCAGTTAGTGACAACCGCGCACTCATGTCCGTAATGGTTGAACACTGCCATCTAACGGTGAAAAGCTAAAGTGCATTTTGAACAAATGCTGATGACCATGTTACGCTACACACCGAAATCAATTGTATAATACGATTCTATCATATTATTAAATATATTATATATATAAAGACACACACACACACACACACACACATTATATAATGTTATGAAGAAGACTATTTTTTTGGAGCCGGGGAGGGGTCACAATTCAACTGAATTCAATTTCGTTGACTGGACAATTGCTACACAAAAACTGAATCATTTCACACAACAAACAACAACACAAAACACAATGTAGCTCGGCTTACCTTCTGGTTAAGACGTTTCAGACAGTGAGGTTGGCGTTTGAAAGTGGCTCTGGATCTTTGCCCAGCCGAGCTTTCAAGTTGTAGGTGGAGAAACTGCGTGACGGTGGTTTTATGCAAATCAGCCAAATTGTGGTACCACAATTTTGCAATATTGACAACACATTTTCAGGACGTGGCAGCCCATGAAAGATTTACTTCGTTGTTTAATTTCCCACTTGAGACCAAAATATTGGTGTACAAACAATCAAAAAGGCCATTTTCAATAATATGTCTCTTAGGATGCAAAAAGGTTTGCGTTTTGACTATAGTGGCGGCTCGCACACATCAGGGTTGCGCAGTTTGCCGATGACTTGACGCAGCATCTTGTTGCAAAGCGCCGCGTACGGGTTAAGCAGTACCGCCTGCTGGCGGGCGAACTCGCTGCCGAGCGCTGCCGCCTTCCGGAAGTCCTGGTGCGCCTCGTCGTCCTGGCCCGCCAGCCTGTGCAGGAGGCCTCGCTGCACCAGCGCCTGGCAGGCCGTCCTCCCCCGGCCCCCGCTCAGTGAAATGGCTCGGTCTAGGTCTTTTAGAGCTCCTGAGGACAGAGAGGCTCATGTTTGGAGACCAAAAAAAAAGTTTTCAATTTTGCTGTTACGGTGCACATACAGTGCAGCAACACATACAGATAGACAATAAAACAATTATCAAAGGCATATATTCTTTATCCTCTCTGAAACATGACAAATATTCACTCATTATCATCATGAGCATCATTGTTTTTGTTTTTGGCAGTACCTTCCCTGTTGCCCTGCAGTCGCAAGGTCTGCGCCCGGTTGTTGTAGGCCGACGCACGCTGGGGCAAAATGCTTATAGCCCGGCCAAACAGCACAAGAGCCTGCTGCAAATCCCCCGTCTCGGCCGCAGAGACCCCGCGAGTTTCCAAGTCTTTCACTTGCCTCAGTGAGTCTGCATCAAAGAGGCTGTCTGGCATGGGAGAGATAAAAGGTTTGGGAAAAGGGCATTTTTGAAAAAGACACAATCTCAGCGCGCTTAATAAATGTCAGCTAAACTTCAACAAAGAAAAAAAAGCAGATGCAAAATCACGATGAACAAGATTAAATGCAAAATGACATTCAACTGAACTGTGTTGAACAATTTAAATTTTCATGTGGTTTGACCCTCAGTGAAAAACATTTCTCTGTTCCCTGCATCCAGGCTTACCATCGTCCTTTAATTCTTGCTCCTGGTCCAGGCTGGGCACGTCCCCAAAGGGGGTGTTGGGGCTGAAGATGGCCTGCAGAACTGCTCGGTCATGCTCCGACGCCATTGTGATATTTAAATTTAAAAAAAAAAAAGCGAAAGGTGGAGAAAAATAAACAAACCAACAGGAGAAGCGATTGCCAGTTTACAGCAAGAGTAGAAAGTGCTGATTTGGACCTGGACTGCAAAAAGTGCAGCCAGCCAATCGGGTTTGGGGGCGGTAGAGGAGGTGGACTTTGAGCACATCTGTGTGTGGTTATCCGCAATGACACTGCATGGTGATGGGAAGACTTTCAGAGCAGACAAAAAAAATAAAATAAAATGACACTGGATGGGTCCAAAATGGATAGAAAGCTACCACACAATCTTTGTTCATCTATGCATGCTGGTGACATGTAGTAACAGGCAAAATCGGTAAATGCTCTTCCACTGAATGAAAAATTGAACTGTGTGCCCACTTTGTGTGACATTTTTATTTGGTGGTGTGCAGTGGGATTTTTTATTTTTTTATTTTTCCAAATGTAAAATATTGTATGTGCCTTGCTTTTATAAAGGCTGTGATTATTGGTAACAGCAAACACTATCTTTGGTGGCCTAGATTTAATCTGGTTGTTGAAGCTCAAAATAAAATACAGTACATTTTCTTTACTTTTTAAAATGTATATACAATATTCATTTTCGAAGTTGACTCAAAGCTGCTATTTCATATTCCTCCTCAATTATTTTTTTTCTATGTAGCATTTTAGTCTTGATACTTGAACTCCCCCCGTAACTACTTGGTTTCATTTTATTGTTGTATTTATAATTCATTGTATCGTTCATATCTCCAATCCATCTCTATATAATGTGCCTTTACAACAGCTCCTATACTTTTTGTTCTTCTACTTTCTTGCTTTCATAACTTTGCTGCCGTAAATTGGGAATTTCTCCATTGTGAGACGAATAAAGGTTTTCTTATTGTGTTTATTTTTTTAAACAATTACAAATATACGCAAAAATTGATCAATCATATTAAATTAATACAATGTAATGTAATCAATTACTAAAATTAAATGTGAACCCTGAATGATTTATAAAATAATTAAGTAAACTCAACAAACCCCAAAACGCCTGGTAGTTTCATCATTTACCACTAGAGGGAAGCATTGTACTTCTAATTTCTGCTGTGCTCCGGTCGCCTCTCCTTGTGTTCAACAATTGTGCACAGCATACTTTTTTTGTTGTTGTTGTTTTTGCCTTTTACGGACATAATGATCCTTCCATCCATTATCTGAGCCGGTTATCCTCACGAGGGTCGCCGGCCTCCTGGAGCCTATCCCAGGTGACTTTGAGGCGGACGTGCTAACCAGTTGACCACCGGTAAGCTATTTTGAAAACAAACTTTTGGGCTACTGGCACTGGCAAGTGTTCAAACCTCCCCTCACTACACATCCCAAAAATGTTAATTGGAGGTAATTAACTTCAAGGGGGCTTTTGTACTCAACTGTACAAGCAGACAATCATAGAAAGAAAAGAACTCATTACCGGTGATAGCCACTTTTGGCAGTGATTGAAACCTTGACGTTTTAACCCTTCAAACCGGTAATCGGCCTATGGCTATTTTCAACCAAGGGGTAGGGTTTGAAATTGCTGTTTGAAACCAAGTTTGACATTTCAAAGTAGAATTTCAAGCCAGTTTGATGGTTTAAAATGAGGGTTTCAAGCTTGGGTTGCCGTTTCAAATTTGGGTTTTGACCAGAGTTCAATTGTGTTACATCAGTCACCTCTCGTCCATTTTCTCTCCTTGAAAAGCTTGCATTTGTCCCCTGATCAGTCATGTCTGCTGTAGTCTATATATAGTGCCTTGAGCAGCCCCCATTTGAATGGGAGTCAAATAAGACAGTCTGCAGATGATTCATATGCGAGCGTGTCAGGCAGTACATGCAGCTGTGTCATCACACTCTTATTTGTCAGCTGTGTCCCAGTTCGAATGACCGAGGACGAGAATCCCGCTGAGCTTCCAAGGACTGGCTGACATGCCGGATGGAATTCAGGCTACATCTCAAAAAAAAAAAAAGTCTCACTTCATAAGCAGCTTAGTCCATTTTGGCAGTGGCTCCCTTTGAAGTCTGGGGATCGTTACCTCCGCCAGGGGTGAATACAGTGTGAGGCCTACATACCGGATTACTGTTCAATTTAAGGAGTCGCACATGTGCTCGAGTGGTGTTTCCCGACTTTTTTATGTAGCCAAGGCACACATTTTACATGAGTGAAAAATCAGAGAACATCACCAAATAAAAATGTCACAAAAAGCAGACAGATCAGCCCCCCCCCACCTCCCACAAAAAATATTTTCTGCACAACAGTGACTTTTATGCTGACAATTTTTTCAAACATCTGAAGATTTGTGTTCTTCTGTAAAATACCAACACCACCAATCAAAATGTGCATTTGTTGGTAAAAGAATGTATTGACAAGGAATCATCTGTGTAACAATTATATTTTTATCACACATTTAGTAGTATTAGTAGTAGTATTTAGTTGTGTGTGTGTGTGTGTGTGTGTGTGTGTGTGTGTGTGTGTGTGTGTGTGTGTGTGTGTGTGATCAGTCACAAGCGTCATTGTTGTGAAACACGATGAGCTCTTCCAAAAGAGATGCAATGCTGCTCGCCATACTTTTTTTTCTGAAACATTCCCCGTTTGATAATCAAAGCAAAGCTACCCAAGACTTTTTTTGCCCACTCCATGAGTTGACGGCAATTGGCGTTGATGTTGCTCAGAGTTGATATAAAAATATTGTTTTTGGCGTAATCTTGTGGCATCTTGTTTCCAAGGAAATTATTTGCAGTAAAGGGGATGAGTTTCATTTAGTTAGGCCATAGCTTTGTATCATGGAAATAAAAAATGTTTCGCCACCAGCTTGTAGTAGCACTGACGGACCTTTTCGCATAGGTGTCAATTATTCGCTGACTTTTGCTGTTCGTAGCAGGCCTCCGTCACTCGCTCGCGGGCGTTAATGGTACTTTTCTATCGACAAGGAAATTGGCGCCATCTTGTGGTAGATTAGGACATGAAAGAAAGCGCACAAACAGTCCGAGAGCTGCGAATCTTGAGCTTTCAGTCAGAAATGGGTGAACATATTCACATTTTCATCCATTTCAACCGAGTCAAGTGTTGTCATGGCAGGATGCACTCGAGAAACTGCTCTCTGGTTTTGTGTGTGTGTGTGTGTGTGTGTGTGTGTGTGTGTGTTTCTGTGTGCGTTCACGCAGGTCTTTGAAAGTCCTCCATTAGAAAGGGAAATGAGCTCACGGGGAAATCCAAGGAGACTTGTTCACCTGCTTTTGCCTCAAAAGCGAGTCGCGGCTCGGGAGCTTATTTAACAGTTGACGTCCCGCGGCGGCGCGCTTTACACAGGGACGGCATTTGGAAAATGGAAAGCTATCGTGGCGAAAAAATGGAGGCCTCACGCAGACTCACGTTTGCCTGGTCACTTTCTTTTCTCTGTGCAGTGCGGCTTGGCCGCCAAAGGGTGGCGCACTCACACTGAGCCTTTCGAATAAGGTCTTCCGGAAGAAATGTGTACACACACTCGCGCACACACGCTCACACGTTGGCGCACACACACGCTTGAATAAAACATGGCTCTTCTGTATGCCTTCAGCAATACAACATCAAGATGCGTCTGGATGAGAGAAGCCATTTTGTCTTACTCTGGATATACACCACATGCCTATATCTCATATTTTTTCCATGTAGTGTACATATCATGTGTCACACACTCGCTGTGTTGACAATGATGGATCACTTGAACACATGAATAACCTGATATACGAAAAACAAATTGCTACTACAGTATATAACTCGACAAGCGTCAAAAGTAATGACAACATTGAAGCAAACCAATACAAATAAATATCGTGTAAATATGAAGTATGACATATAGGGTTGAGTTGGCCTGGGCTGATTCTCCTCCACCCTCTATGTTTGTATTTTTTCAAGCATGCACATTAAGTATTCTTTCAGTTTGGATGGGATATCGTGAAAGACGGCACTCATTTTCGCAGAGAATCTTCAAAATGCAAATCATATTTCATGTGAAAAAGCAAGCAAAAATTCAGACAATTAGTCAATATTTAATCATTAATGATTTAAACCAACAAGGTATTAATAGAAAGATGCTCTGCCTTCCCCCAAGTACCCTCACATATTGTTTGTTTGCGAAGCTCCAGAGTCAGCTAAAGGCTAAGGCGCTGACCTCAGTGCTGCTCGAATTCATCACCAAGAGCCACGCGATGACCCACAAAGACACGCAGCAGCAGCCGCTTCGAAAATGGCGCAAGAAACGGGAAGAGAAAGAGAAAGCCGTTTCATGATGTCCAGATATAGTCAGAGGCACCTGAAGGCACCGCCTCAGGAAGCCAAAGATGGCGCATGACTTTGCTGTATGCTATTTTCTGCATTCATTCAACCTTTAAAGCACCAAAAAACACAAACAGAAGAGGGTCCTTGATTTATAACTGTGCTGACATATGATCGATTTATAACCGCTGATATATGATGTTTCGAGGTTATGAATGGTGAACAATTCATTAGTTTGCGCGGTCATCGAGTGTACGTAGGCACGCAACACAAGAAGGTACAGTCAGTTAGAGCTGTTTTTACAGATTTTAGTTTGATCATTTTGTATTTATAGCTCAGCAATTTTTTTCATCCACATATTTACTGTATATAGATATTGGCGAAGCTCCTCAAGGCTCTATACTAGGTCCACATATTTTTGCATTATAATCTCATCTCAATTATAATCACAATTACTTGCCGATGCTGTAAAAAAGAAAGTTGTGGTGTGCCACAAGGCTCACCTTTCAGTCCTCCGATTCTTACTGATTTTACACACTAAATGAATGTCAAATTGTCTGTTGTTACAGTTGGAAAAGCTACTGTAGATAACAGGGTACCCTCATGTTATGTTGCCCCAGCACACAAAGATTTACGGTTATGAACTAGTTTACGTGGCGGTGTAAGAATGGGTGGTCACACAGCAGAAGAAGCTCAGTTATGACAATATTTGCTGGTTTTTATTTGATATGTATTAGCTTGTTGAAATAGTTACTCCAATTATGACTTTACTGCATGAACTTAGATTCATGATAGTCTGCAACAGTTTCTGACAGACGTACAAATTGGCGTTATGTCACCATCGCAGTAAGGGAAACCCATTGTCTACCGAGGACCACAGATATCAAAGTAATAGAGTATTAAAAATGTGTGAGTTGATAATAATGACAATAAACGCAACAATTAGTTGATTAGCAGAGAGGATTCAAGTAGGTTACTGTTTTCTTTTTCCGACACTGAACAATACTGAGGCCGGAAAGAAACAGGTAGAGCTTTTCATCTTTTGACCTCAGTTATATACCCTGGAAAATTGATAGCTTTGGGTGCTCGCCGGCTGGAACAAAACCTGATTTGTTCGTGTTGATTCTCGGCCATCCGGGTCACGGTCAATCGGCAGAAGTCAAACAGAGGCAACTGGAAAGTCACTTCTGGAGAGTTTCACTGTTTTTAATCTGTCATGTGGTGCGTAGTCCAATTTTCTCATGATTTGTCTTGCAAATGTAAAAATGACAACTGTTTATAGTATCGGCTGTGTCGTAATTGTATTTGCTCAATGTTTACTTTGACGAATTTCGTTTGCTCAAATACTGACTGAGTTCACTGCTTCATTGCTTTGGCTAACAAAGCACGTAAGGGGTCGTGCTCGTTTCAGGATAACTTTCAGCAAAAAAAAAAAAAAAACAAACAAAAGCACAATTGATCGAAATGACATCTTGATTATCGTCCTTGACAAGTCATGGTGTGGTTCCTCCCGTCCAGTCGGGGACGATTTAGGAGAGCCAACCATCTGTCTCTCTCTTGGCTCGTCTCAGTACAAAAAAAAAGACAATTTGCAGTTGCGTTGACTTTTTGTTAACACTTTCTCATCTTTGGTACTTTTTTGTTTGCGTGACAAAGAAGAGCATTTTTGCAGCACCTTGTCCATACTCATTTTTCTCGGGTTATGCCACGATATATTACCGTATGTCAATTTGCTAGAACGATGGTAAAACCATGTAAACAGTTTGAGAAATGGGGTATTGAATCTCCGTCCAATTATTATTGCACAAATGTGTGTAAGTGATACTTGGAATAACGTATGAGATGTTGCGCTTGTTGGCCCGGCGGCGCAGGCAGGTGAGCGGCCGAATAAATGGATGTCACTTTAATAAATGTATCAGCCTGCCAAATCAATTATAATTGATCTCCATTTATGAAACTTGGCAGGGACATTCATTAAGCCTCTGAAAGTTTGCCGAGTTTGATTAAATGGCCCGAGCGGCTGCGTTGGTTTGTGTCCGTGTCAAAACAACAACAGCGACACTTGGCAAAGTGCCCGCTTGAGGTCGGCAGGTAGCGTTTCTGTACTCCGTCAATGTGGACATTCTTTACAATAGAAGAAATGTCTAAGGGCTGTTAAGGAGGATGTCAGTTCAGAAATGATATTTTCTAATCTGTCTACCATTGACAATCACACCTTGACAGAGGCTCTGCACTTGACCTTTAAACCGACACAAATAAATGAATTGTGTAACATCAAGTGCAGCAGTAACAGCTGGAAAAATCAAAATTATGAAAATAACAATGAAAGTTAAACACATATTGACCAAAAAAACTTTTTTTTTTAAATAATAATAATACATTTTATTTATAAGCGCCTTTCAAGACACTCAAGGACACTTTACAATAAGAAAAAACACTAAACAAGATGTGAAGTAATTTGTTAGCATTTCTTCCACTTATAGTTTGTACATGTCAGCAACAAAAACTGCAAAGGTCAATCATGATGTCCCACAGGGGTCCGTGCGTGAACCAGTACTGTTCTGTATTTACATGTTTCCCTTCGGCAGTATTATTAGAAGACACTCTTGTGAACTCGCACTATTACGCAGATGACTCACACAATCACAACTTACATGGTGTCTGGGATGACCTGCAATTTCTTCCAAATTGAATTCCGATGAAACTGGAATTATAGTCCTTGGCTCCCTGCACCATAGAGGTGAGGCCTCAAATGACATAGCCACTCAAGATGGCTTTGGGCTCGGCTCCAGCAGCACCGGAGGGAACCTTGGCGTCACCTTTGATCGAATTTATCGTTCCACTCCCATGTAAAAGTTTCAAGGACAACATTTTTCACTCCACACCGATGGTGAAAAAGTAGTCCATCCCTTTTGTGACCTCTAGGCTGAATTATTGTAATTCTATTAGCAGCGAGGCCCCAAGACTCTCCAGCTGGTCCGAAAAGCTGCTGCCCAGTCGCGATGGGAGAAAATTCGCAGGTCATCATCATAACCTCATTTCATGTCAGTACCTTTCAAAAAGTACAGTGACTAAGGGGGCAAAAAAGTCCATGTTAACAGGCACTTTCAGAGCATAATGTACATAATGGGATTGATCAGGTGGTCCAAAATGCTGCTGCTCAAAACTGGCTGGAACGGGGAGAAGATCAAATATTTTTCCTGTTTAAAATTCATTGTAAAATATTTAATTTAATGTCCTCCGTCTCGGTTGCAAAGTGCTATCCGGTCAAGTCACCCATTGTGCTGCCTTTGTAAACGCTAGAGCAGAGTTCACTGACGTTTCATGGCATCAACGCACATTACACGGATGTCGCAAGTTGGAAACATTGCCGGTTTGATAATAATGCTAAATTGCAACAAATGTAATTTGCTTGACTACAATTGAAGAAAAATAACAGAGAAAAATACTGTAACGGCCTCCGGTGGGCATTTGATTTGTATGTGATTGCATTTGTCCCTCTTTAACGCGCATGTGTTTTGCTTGCTACAATTCGATGGAGGTAATCTGATTAGTTTTGGACGGCAAACACAATGATGTTGCATTGCCAGGGGGCACCGTGGGAATCTTTCATCACCATCTTGATGCCATCACATGTCAGATGTGTAATTTACATTTGGCCCAACGCCGGCAAAGTGATTAAAGATCGAAATCTGTTTGGAAGGAGAGTTCCAATCAATTCTTTTTAGACATTTCACAAGCGCCATCACTTGCAAAGTTTACTACTTGTATCTTTTTTTTTCTTTTTAAGGGCTTTGCACTTCATTACTATACTGCCCGTAGCGAAAACTGAACCTACGGTGGCAGCAAAGTACACCTGTTTCATTTCCAGCTATTTATTGCTCATAAATGAAATGTTCTCTGTGTGGTGCAGAGGGAGATGAAGTGTTGCAAATTTATCTTTATTGGACAAACAAAGAGAACGTTGCCTTCCGAGAACTGTCAAACTGAAACCCTGTAAACACGTTATAAAACCATTACTGTCAATAAATTGCTTTTGAAAACAGTAAACTTATAAGGATGCTCTAATACATATGAATCAGATGTGAAAATTGAAAAAAAAAATGAAAACATGTTTTGTTTAGTCCCGTGCTGACCTTGTGGAGCTGACGAATTAAAGTTTTGCGTTAGTTGGGGAGGCATCAAACTTCGCCCAAGCAATTTGCCCACAGGCTATGACTCCAAGTCTAAATTGTCAAAACATAGCATTGCCCGTGTATCTAGTCTTCGTGGTTCAAATTTGGTAGCAATATTTGGAGAAAATTAAAACACAAACACACACACGCCGAAATGATCCTTTACACAGGATACTTCAAAGCATAATTGTTAGACTTCCTATCTCTTTTCCAACATGGGCTCTTGAGACTTTTCTTTACTCTACCCACGAGAGATATTTCCACCAAATGTAATGCGACTAAGTGTGATTGGCTTCATGCACTGAAATTTTAAACTAAACTCATTCGAGTTTTGTGTTTCATGGCTAATTATAACACTTCTCTGCCCTGCCCTGCCACATTGGCTCCGCATTCCCCGACATGACATGATCCCAACAACTGAGGATCGAACCTACAACCTTCTGGTTGGGAATTGACCACTCTACATCCTGAGCTTGGGTTTTTGAGACTGTTTTTGTGGTCTAATCGAGACTGACATGCCTACAAAATGCCATGTCAGTAAGCCTTTATTAAAGAAATTGAGGAAAATAATATTATACGCTTGCAGGCAGATTTGCACTCAGAGATAATTTAATGTCAAATTCCCTTCCGAGTGTTATTGACTTCGTGTTGTGGATTCCCCACATGAGATTTTGAGCTCCCTTTTCCCCCTCTTCCAACATAACTTTTGACAGTTATTACACTGGATGGTGTCTTCCTTGTGTCTCGTCACAGTGTTGTGCCAAAGTAAGTGCTGGGCTGTTTGATGAAAGTGTACTTGAACAGTTGGAGCAGAAAATTGAAGCTTGTACTACCTGGATGCAGTTTGAGAGAAAAAAAAATAACATCATCACAGCACAATTGTCAGTTTTGATGGTTTGTCTTGAGGATGATGCCACTCTCAGTTTTCCTCTTTCGGCTTGGTCCCAGAATTGGGCTCAAACAAGTTTACCCAAGTAATCTAACAAGGTTAGCTACCTTCTCAAAGTATTGTAAAACCTTGTTGGCTAGTTAAAGCGAATACTAACATTTTGCTACAGAGAAGAGGCCTTGTTAGGACATGTGATAATACAGTATAATATCTATAATGGTGATTCTCCTAAGCTAACCATGCTAGTTCAGTACTTTTACTGTATGTAATCATATTTCATCTGTAAAATAATGGTAGGCCTTCTTTGTAGTTGTTAGCACGTTAACCAAAATGGTAGGCTACGAACATTGGAATAGGAATATAAGTTCCTGAACTATCACTGGTGCAAGCAAACTTAAGCTAATGAGGCTATCTTGGTGCTCCAACAGTATGTAGTCACATATCTGTAAAATAATTGTGCCTTCGTTCAATGAAAATGTAACATTGTACTACATAAGTGAGGCCCATTTACTATCCATGGCAGTAGCCAGTTTAGCCAGCCATTCTAGCAAGACAAGCTAGATGTCCCAGAGTAATCCTGTATTGTTTGTAGAAGAACGGTATGTTATGGGAGAGTTAAAAAAAAAATTATGCTAATAAATTGAGGTATAGTTACGACCAGAAGTGGTATAAAGCTGAGCCTGCTATGCTAAAAAGAGCGAGCCCTCCTCTTTAACGCTATATTTCCTGTACAATGATAGTAACGGTGTCATTAGCTCATTAAAGAAAATGCCAACTTCACATGCTAAAAAGGCTAGTTAGATACTTGTGTGGATTTGTGATTTGTGGTACGGTATCATTACTCAATACTGACCGTGACGTTCTCATTATCAGTGTGTGACTTCAATATCCCGTTTGATGAAATTGTAGCGCAGTTCAGAGAAATGGACCAGGAGAGGGGGGAAAAAGAGATAGAAATGTGGCACTCAGGGTGAATACTTTTCTGTTTAATGTCACTTTTTACTGTCGAGTTTTGCAGAATGTGACCAAAGAATAAAAAGGTAAGAAAAATGATGAAGCACACAGGCAGCACATTACGATATCTTCACACTTTTTCAGCCAAATGACTTGATTAAATATCTTTTTGCATACTTAATATGGAGCGCTGGCTGTAACTATTCTGGAAAAATGTTCCCAGACTTTTTAGGTGTGTGTGCGGGGGGG
>CAAKHF010004474.1:66358-78878 GCA_901007745.1 Hippocampus kuda
TGTCAGATCCTTATTCCCTTTAAGCAAATAGTGGGAGTTCCGAGTGTTTATGTAGTGTTAATGTAGAGCCACATTTGAATAAACAGCCCCACATACACAACTACACCTGCGCGAACGCACACCCACACACACACACACACACACGCACACACACACACACACACACACACACACACACACACACACACACACACACACACACACACACACACACACAAAGATCATTTCAGTTTAAAAGCTGGCGGCAGCGTCATTGGGAAGCGGAATATTTTATTCTGGGGCTACTTTTAACGCAATGTGATTTATACGATGTTCTGCATTTTTGGTGCTGCGGGAAATAATCTTCCCGTATTGAGTTTTGCTTCACGGGAATGAAAATTAGCTTGACACACAGCGGCTCTTTTAGAAGTCCCTCAAGGATGCTGATGCTGGTGTTTCTTTCTCAGCGGCAGAACGGTTTCTCTTCATTTACAGGTGTCAGCGCGCCAAGATGGCTGGCTGCTGATCTGACGAGTTTAAACGTGTAAAAGCGAGTGACGGTCGGGGGTCACCAGTCGACGTGTTTCTCGCGTCGTGGTAAAATCTTCAAAGTAGACAACAGTGATTTGCATCGGCTTGAACAAAGAGCACATTTTAAGCGACTGCTCTCCACCTGGCATGCGGCCGCTTTATACGCATTTAGGCTCTCGGTGGCAGCTTAAATCAGGCAATAAGTGCGATCTCACCGGTCTGCAGCCATTTGACTTGTTCTCTAGCTACCGCCGACACAGCCTTGCCTTGAAGCCGGTTTGACTTTTGAATGACAGTGAAAATGCCATAGATAATATGCACATGCAGATATTCTTTATCCTCTGCCTGATATGTACGTGCACTAGGTCCATGGAATTGAAAAAGAGCAGTTGGCAAAACTGTTTAAAACGTTCCAATTCGAATTTATGTCCTTGCTGGATGGTTTCATCGAGGTATAATATGATGGACCACTGTTTTCATCATTAAAAACAAATTGCAAACGTTTCTGTTGGGTTATTTGGGAAAAAGGCATTTTGATTTCATGTCGATAGTAATCGGTCACCACTGGATTGTGTGTATATAATTATACATGACATGTAACATATAAGTCGTTTTGATAAATTGGCTGCGCCTACATCCGAAACGAACGGACGAACGGAAGTTTGGCGTTCGCATGACACAAAAACAAAGCAGTGGGACAAGTGAACATGAAGAGTGATGTCATTGCTGATCCTTTTGTGCATTCTGACCAAAGAATGTCAAAGAGCTTTTATTCAGTCACACGGAACTGTGAGAAAAAAATAAATGCTTCATATGTCTTCTTTAAGCAGCGAACATGATGCCATAACAAAAACAAATGAAATGGGCCTTCGGGCCAGCTGGTGCGCATCGTCATTGTAACGTCTATGGTAGCCATTAAAAAGAGCCACGGCGTCCAAAAACGGGTGTTTTTGACTACCTTTCAAACGGCGAAAGGGCTTTTTGTTCATTAAAAAAACAAAACAAAACAAAAAAACCCCATACATTTTGTGTTGGCCGTAATGTTGGAAAAGTTGGCGTGCGATGGTTTGAATTGGCCAAATGCTTCCTCACTAAAGAGGCCATTAAACAAATGTGCGGTTGTGAAACAATGGGCTGGCATTATCAAGTTTGAATGGTGGCAATTGGTTGGTTTTGGGGGCACAGGGAGACTGGGGTGGGTGGGGGGGGGCAGTTATTGTGGCTGTTTGTCCCACGAGCACAGGCGGCTGCAAATCTATTACGACTTTTTGTTTTCCACATCCAATTAATTAAGATGAACAAAGGAACAAAATGTCTTTTTCGTGAAGTCATTCAGAAAGTGCAGCATATGCGTACAGCTATTGGGATTTTGGCACCCTCTAGTGGTACTCGTGTAGTATACTACGTGGCCAAGCTGTCGCAAATGAATTCTTGATCTGATCACATGTAGCAGCCTGGTCTGGTAAATTTCCTGGCAGTGTCTTTTATGACCTAGGAATTATCTGTTGAGCTCATTTGAATGCAGTCGCGAACCAAAACTGCAGAACTTAAAGAGGCATGCAAAGAGTCTGCGAGGGTTTTGAAGAATTTTAAACGGTGGATCAATTCTTATGCTACATTGCAAAATATTACGCTGTTTGTCATAATGTGAGGGGCCTCTGGTAAAATCCCTCTGCCGGTGTCAAAAGTGAGCGTTATCTCACCCGCGTAAGTGATAAAACATCCCATTGACTCGACACAGTGACCGAGCAACAATTGCTTCAATCATGCGGCGAGTCGCACTGGCCTGTTTAGTAATCGCCGCTCTATACGCAATCAACCGGATCCGCAGCACATCTCTCGCTAGCTCGGGCCTCGTAGCACACTTGATCGGGGAGGTTTTGCGCGGAATTACAAACATGGCAACGCAGTGACAGGCCAACGGTGCGGATAGTAAATCATCGCCTGTGGCCCGAGGGTGGGGGCTGGGAGCTGAGGGACGCTACCATATTGGACCTGGAGATGGCTTCTGAAGTGATGAATGGTGGAAAGCCAGAAACACGTTCAAAAAAAATTCTCTGGTTGCAGATGCATTGCCCTTTTTCATTATTTGCCACCGAGCTCGGTCCCTTTGCCACGAGGCTTTACTGTCCTGTTACACTTGAAGGTATATACAGTATGCTCTGAATAAAATTCACCAATAATTATAAAGTATAAATCTAAAGTGTCACATTACCCATACAATACCAGGGTTCCATTCGTACGGTGTGACATGACCTAAATTTGTCGGAAAGGGTCATAGGTTATTTCTAACCTAAGCTAATGCAGTAATAGCAAAATTATTTGTTTGAAAAAGCCTTCTAACACACACACACACACACACACGCACACGCACACGCACACACACAAACGCACACACACCAATCAAATGGAAAAACACAAATAGTCTACTGAATACAAATATTTTTAGGCAAACAATATATTGTCAAACAATTACAAAAGTAGTGAGTCTTGTGGAATGCTATGAGTTCTTTTCATGTAAAAGCAAGTACTTTTGACATTTATGAACGTATATGTGAAAATCTGTGGACCTAGACTAGAGCCTTGTGGAGTATAAGTCAGACTGCTATTCTTCTAACTTGTTCTCGGCCTGCTGTTCTAACTTCAAAACTTCTGATATCAGGCCATTTGTAAACTGAGTGTCGTTGAAGTTTGTATGGAATTGCCTCTTGTTGGATGGTCGAAAAAAGGATTTGTGTGCTTGAAAAAGCCTGCTACTGCTTTTGTCATTTTTTTTCTTCATTTGCCATTTACCCAAATTCAAAACAATCAAAGTGCCTGTTTTCAGCCCAAACATTTAAATTGCGTAGCACCCCAAAAATTGGTAATCATAACGGTTTACAGGCATTTTCATCCACAACCCCGAGCTGCACCAAAATCTAACAAATCACCATGGACTTGACAAATTCCCCTCAGCAGGTTTTTATTTCCCAGCTATATCTTTTTTTGGATCTGTTCAACCCAACGATCTCTGAACGACATCCAAAACACACCAATGATGGTGTTTTCGATTTTGATCATGTCGAAACACGTCTGTGTTTGCCGCAAAGGAAGTAATTACCTCTGCGTTTCTGTCATGGGAAAACAAAGTATACTTCTGCCTCGTCAAATTGGATTATTATGACTCAACACCCCGACTGCGACAATTGCCGCGATGGCAGTGACAGAACGGAAAGAGAAAGATGTTTCAAAGCAATTCCTGACATTTTTTACTTTCTGAAATGTCAGTGCATTTAGCAAAATTTGACTTCAGGTCATCTCAGTGTGAGAAAATATTGACATAACTTTGGCTCTTTTAACTCTTTTGGCAGAGTTAAAATATAAAATAAAATTTGCATTTGAACGATCAACGCATTAGCTTCATATTAGCATATAGTGTCTAAAATGACATTTCAAATAAAAGAAACTACTATCTAGCTAATCCCTTGTTGCTTGGCGGATGTCCTTACACTCTATTGGTTTCAGTTTTTGCAGTCGATCTATATCTGGATATTATTTTTATGACGTTGACTAAAACACACACAAAAATATTAATTCTATGTAGCTTTTGGAGGACCGTGTTTTGGTGGTCCTTGATTTGGGAATAAATAAATAAACATTATTTTCACCCGGTGGTCATGAAAACAGATGCATGTGCCGAACATGATTTTGGGGCTCATCACCTGTTACTAGGCAGATTTGATCACACCCTACTTTCTTAGATTTGAGCGCCTGAGCCCTGCAGCGAATATCTGTGAGTTAGTGTCACTTGTGGATGCCAGAAGATGGTGTAAAGCAATATTCTTATATTTGACGTATATCCGACTTTAGCCTGAGCACAAAAACAACAAAGAGGTGAGCCAAGAATAGAGGGAGGACGATTTGTGAATTCACAAAGGTCATTGTCCCGTGAATGTCATTTGTTGGCTCGGCAACTTGGTGACACCTTATATTTCTAACTTTTTATGTTTGCGATCTCAGGAATCAGATCAAGATTAAATTCTGAGGCCTGTGTGGCACATCATCTGTCGCTAGGCAGATCTAATGACACTCCATTTTTCACGATTTGCTTGTTTTTGCAGCATCTGCTTTGTGCTATCTTGATGTTGTCGGCTAAACACACAGCCGCACGCAAAGATTTATTGACTCGTTTATGTTTTATTCACGATGACGTGATCTCGATCTCTCCTATTGGAAGGGAAAAGGGTCGCGTTTTGTTCCCCCACCCCACCCTCATGCACTTAAAATGCGCGCTCCCGTGATTGATGCCAGCCGAGGACTCGGAATAATCTGAATTACATTGCAGCCGTCACATTACAAATGGCCTTTTCCTCCCACGTTGTTGTCTGATTTACAGAACAACAAGCTTCTCGCACGTGAGCCCGTACGTTATCTTTCAACTACACTCTCATCAAACGCCGCCATTACCCGGGGATCAGCACACGCACTCCGTCGCAGATAAGAAGTGCGGCATTATACAGCGGTTGTATGCAGATGGTAAAGCCGAGCATTAAAGCGACCGAAGGGGTGACTGCTCCGTTTTTAAAGTGCGCCGGCTGAGCCTATGCAGCGTGGTGCCTCATCTCCCTTTTAAAGCACATCCTCGTGGAGGGTTTTTTGTTTTTTTTTTCCGGCTATCCTGCAGCACACGAGGGGCGGATTCTCTCCCAGCTCCAAATTCTAATCATGCAAATGAGACTGTATTTTTAGACCGCATGCAGATGTGAACTTTTTTTTTTTTTTTTTGCCGAAACTTGACTCGCCTCGGTGGAAGGTCAATCTCTTTGTTTTCCCGGGGGTACGTCCAACAAAGCGCAATCAGTGTGGGGCATTAATATGAGACTCAAAGCGGATCAACAGCCTGCATGTGCATTTTTCAAAGGTCTCCATCTTGCCTCTTGTTTCCTCTCGCATCAATCAACGCCGTCCCGTGCGCTCGGCCTGCCAAGCACCCGCGCCTCGTTGGATGCAGATATGCTTTGTGCTTCCTCTTGGACTTTTTTTGGGTCCACATACTTCAGATGTAGTCTGTAACCTTTCCGCTTTCATTGTTTCTTTTTACGGCATCAAGATTTTTTACCGGCACCATTTATTGTATTAAATATTACATTTGTTATTTTGAATGCACAGGGTGCAAAACAACCTCAGTTACTATTACTATACAGTGTACACGTACAGTATTCTCAGTAATTTTTTTCTTATGGTCGGCAGAGGGTATCTTGACTCATAAAAATCAAAATTGCTTCCTTGTAAATAAATAAATAAATTAAATTACATTTTCTTTGTGGGATGTTTTTTTTTTTTTTTTGTGGTGTACTGTGAGATATTGCCCATAAAATCTTCAGGCAAAAAAAATAAAAAAAAATTGCTGTCTTGTATGAAGTTTGAGAGACTGCACTAATTTGCGCATCCAACAAAAGTCTGTGCAGCTCTGTTTACCTTTTGGATTTGACATCTCAGCGTTTCAAATAGTGTTGTCTGGCTGTGGCTTGAAAGTGGCGCTGGAACTTCAGCCAGCAAAAGCTGCCAAGTCACTGATGTCACAATTTGGCAGTTGTAAACGGTCCGCTCACAGACGCGTTCCACACAAACGGGCGGCTCGCAAAAGAATTACTTGCTTAATTTCACACTTGATAGGTGGGCAAGCTCTCCGGAGACAAATTGTATACACGCGTTGAAAAAGTCAATTTCACACAAAATGTCCCTTCTTTAAAGAGTTCCTTTCTGTCGTTCAGCGCAGCATTACACACTTCCCGACTAAGCATGAAACCCCAGGGGAGACGCTCATCTGCAGACTTCATCTTCAGTCTGTTGGCGGTGGCCGCTGAACCGACTCTTCCCGTTCTCCCTCGGGGACAAAATTGAGTGAAAATGAACAAGAAAACGGATTGTTGATTTATTTATTTATTTCTCCCTTCCAAGGACGTTATCAGGTTGCGGAGAGGACGAGCCAAGTTTAACTAATGCGCACATTTCTCATGCGGTCCGCAGTGGGTGCAGTTTGCTCTCCGACGTGATTAAGCTCGAACGACTTTGGATTTTATCAGCAGTTCGGCGGACCCCTGCTATTCGTGGGGAATAGGGAACGATGCATGTCGACGCGTTCTCAATGCATTGAGAGCAAAAAAAGAAAAAAAATGATCTCAATATTTATAATATTCCCAATATTCCACCTTGAAAATATATTGAGATAGGGATCGAATCGTCTTTTATCGGAGAGCTATCTCTGCGGTACTGACAAGTCAATAACAAAAAAAGTCACTGCATCAAACCAAATCAGAATTGAAATAAGGTCAACCCAATCGAATCGTCCCA
The DNA here is from genome assembly GCA_901007745.1 of Hippocampus kuda. Classification (NCBI taxonomy): domain Eukaryota; kingdom Metazoa; phylum Chordata; class Actinopteri; order Syngnathiformes; family Syngnathidae; genus Hippocampus; species Hippocampus kuda. Next base: position 73,202 of record CAAKHF010004474.1, read on the forward strand.
CTTTCAACCGGTGTCAAATTCAAGGCCCGGGGGCCCAGATCTGGCCCACTACATCCTTTTATGTGGCCCCCAAAAGAAAATCAAACATGTCAACTTTCAAGATGCTTGCTAAAATCCATCCATCCATCCATTTCTGAATTAAATTATCCTCAGGGGGGTCGTGGGAGCCTATCCCAGCCGTCATCGGGCAGTAGGCAGGGTACACCCTGAACCGGTTGCCAGCCAATCGCAGGGCACACAGAGACGAACGACCACACTCACGCCCGAGGACAATTTTGAGTGTTCCATTAGCCTCCCGTGCATGTTTTGGGAATGCGGGAGGAAGCCAGAATATGCGGAGAAAACCCACGCAGGCACGGGAGAGAACATGCAAACTCCCCACAGGAAGACCAGAGCCAAAATCGAACCCTGCACCGCTGCACTGTGAGGCAGACGTGCCAACCAGTTGCTCACCATGCTGCCCATTATAGTTTCTACGTTTTATACTTGCTATTTTTTTGTTCAAGTCCACATTCTTTGCTGCTACTGTACGCTTTGTTGCCGGGTAAAGAAAAAAAAAAACGTTCCCCATTGTGGCCTTGTAAAAGCATATTCTTTTTAATGGTTTTTTTGAAATGCTGATGTAAACTTTTAGGTGCCTTCCAGTCTTACTTTCATTGCGGGCCATAAGAAATTAATACGGCATTATATCGTCTTTTGCCCAAAACGACTAAATGGGGACAGCTTCAGCGGACACTATAATATTGCTGGCAATAGGTTGAATTTTTGTGTGAATCGGCACTTCTCCTTTAATCGCAATGCTCGGGATGTAAACGCTTGAGTGTAATATTTTCATTCATCAAGAAAAATCGAATGACGTCGCGAGGTTTGTCACGGGGCTGTCAGTCAGCCCCAAGGTCAAACTTGACGACAGCCTGTCCTCCGAATCCGAGAAAGCCGACGGATGAGAATGAGGAGATGGAATAAGAAGAAAAAAAAAGTGATTACAGTGGAATCTGGCGTTCTCTGGATGAATGCACTTTGGCACTCAGAGGCTGATTGTGATTGACACTCTATGACCAGCCGCAGCCTGCCGGAGCATCTGTGCTGTCAGGATGCCGGCGGTGGTGGCGGCGGCGCCAGTCCCGCTTGGGCGGGATTACTTTCTTCTGGAATAACTTTTTCCCGAGAGAAGATTACAGTAGACAAAGTGAAGTCGGCGTTTCCCTGGGTTGTTTTCAGCAGCTCGTCGTACCTTTCGGGGATCTGTCTCGCAGTGTTTTGGAACAATTCGACATCGCTGCGATTGAAGCTCATAGATTTGGATGATTGATGATATGTCGAGTTTTTGCTCTCAAGCTATGGCGCAGTCTGTTGAAGTCTTATTGAAACTCCCGCCCGGAGGTGTTCCGTGAAAGGAAAATGAATCATTCCTTGGATCATCTGACTGACTGAAAAACTTGAAAGAAGATGAACTGTATTATGGACAGTTAACAGTTTAACAGGACAGCAGACATGTGATGAATGAAAGTGTTTTGTTTTGGTTTTTTTTCACTTTTGTCCCTGTGAGATGCTGCACCACCGACACGGATGCTTACGGCTGCAATTTTGATTTTCTTTGCACTCCATTTAAGATGCCACGGTAATAACAGTCATCGCAAGCTAGTGGCTACAAATTGGTCAGTGCGCTGGACAACAACAAACATCAGCGAGCAGTTCGGGTCATTTTGTTCCAATAAACCACTTCACTTTTGATTTTGGACATTTGGAAGAAAAACGCCTGTGGCGAGGACGGACAGTATTTTATCTTTGGGTAACAATATTAAGGGGCAAAAGTGTTCCTGTGAAGCAGGCTAGCTCTCTATTTACTTTTAATATCCTATGGCGCTATCTTTGTTAGCTTAACTGGCTAAAGGTTGCCAATGTCATGGATACTGGCTAGCCACAGTGTTAGTTAGCACTAGGTTAACAAACCAACCAAAAGCCGTGGCTAGTTTCCCGAAAACGCATCTGTGTGAAGCTTGTGTGTTTATTGCCTTTGGAACCAGTAAAACTTGCAAATGTCAAGTAGAACTTGTTGCTAGCTTGAGCAAAAAAAAAAAAAAAAAAAACCCACATGCAGCTAAACTTAAGCTCCTCCCTGACATACAAAGATCTTCACACAGTCAAGATGTATCACTTTAACATACTGCCCTGACATCAATTACTACTTTCCTACTGGCCAAGGCTTTGTTGACGGCATCTTGGGGGACACAAAGCAGTTTTCACGCACTCGCACCCCCAAAAAAGTCCAAATTTTTGATCATAGACACAAAACTGTCATTAGGCTTTGTGACCTCCTTGTACTATCAAGCTATCATGTTAATAAATCAGAATGTGACAAAATTGTGATACCTCATTAAAGCACTCCACCTTGTTTCAGCTTGATTGGTCTGTGGTGGTACGAGACAGGCGCCCGCGGGCATCAGGCATCACCATTGATTAGTCATGTGACACGTGGCGTGACATTTTTTTCATGTTGCGCGAGCCTGGCTGTCCTGTTCCGCATATAATCGCGCGTGTCGGATGAGATGATTGTCAACCCACGCGCTACAACTCTAATGAAGCCAGCAGGACGCATATGATTAGGATGAAACAACTCCCACTCGCTCACTTCTTCGTGGAAATGCTCTTTCCAATAAGCGCGACAATTCTTTTTTTTTTTTTTTTTGCTTTGGGTTGAAACAAAATTCAGATAAAAAAAAATTTTGAGGGCAAAAAAGCAAACGCTTTATGTCTTAAAATGTTTTTTTAATATAAAAAAGTCATAAGTCAAACATTTTGTTTTAAATTTGTATTATTTTTAAATTTGTTTTTTATTTATTTTTATTTTTTTGTAAAAATGTTTTATTCAAGATAAAGCATGAATGGACAACTTAAATGATAGGATGGGCATTTTAAATGATGGAAAGGGCCACCATTTTTCATCATCTTATTATAATAATAATTAATTTTTTTAATGAAAAATTATTAAATCCGATGACATTTTGGGGATATATGTTATATTGTGTTATCCAACAACAACAACAACAACAAAAATGCTATTTTACGTTGGGAAAAAAAAGTTAGAAAAGAAAACATCTGATTTTTTATTTTTATTTTTTTTTAAAGAAAGCGATCTTACTTTTCAAATTCACGCAGAGGTGGGCAACGTCTCTTTCTTTTCAACTTCTTGGAAAACACAACTCTTGATCTTTGTTAGTCCTCCCGCCAGCCAATCAAATTCCTTTCAGGTGAGAAAATAGACCCAAGAAATCAAAACACCACTTGAGGGAAACGTTGCTTTTATCTCATTAGCGTTTTCGCTAACGCTCGGCCTTCCTTGAATACGTTTCGGGACAGAGATAGAATGGCATAGATGCATCCACTTTACTTCTTTCCTGGCCCTTTCTATGAGCTAACAAGGTAAATATAAAAAGCTCGCCGAGTGTTTTACCGCCGCTGTCAGAGTGTAAAGGCGCTATAAAAGACGGATGGCTGATAATCGTCCGACGGTTTGCATGAATTATGATTTCATGGAATTACATAAAGAGTCTTTTTTGCCGTTTGCGTCGCCATCCCCGTCACATTTTGTTAGCGGAGGGCCGGATGATTTCGAATCTCTCTGTGGGTGGAGATGAACCTATTTCGGTGCGTCGGTGCTATGACGAGCCGAGGAATATAAAGAAGTAAAGTGAGAGGACGCGTAGAGACGCATTTAGTAGTTGGTTATAATGGACGATAACCATTTAGTTGCCCCTCCCGCACCCCCCAGGTTATTTTGCTATAACGGTTGATGATGTATGACTATGTAAAATAAAAAAAATGAGGCTTCAAGCAGTTGGCTTGCCTATTCTGTATTTTTTTTTCCAGTGAAACGGGCTCTATTGCATTAAAGTCACCATTCAAGGACGGCACAAAACTGCTGAACAGCAAATCGGCATTGAGTGCAAGAACATATTTTATACATTTTTATTTTCATTATTTTGTGCATTTTTTTTCATCAACTCACTGGAAATGTGAACATCAATGATGATTCCTTGTTTGTTTGCTTGCTGTATAACAGTTTGCTTATCCTGCATGGCATTCCAAATTCACCGAAAAATATGAGGCCTATTCACGTTTGTCGTGGAGGAAAGTACCCTGTGCAAGTGCAACTAAGCGATGTCTGCCATCTAGTGGTCAATGGTGACTATTACTTAACTAATTGAGTAATTGATTAATTGAAACCCCCAACTAAAAAAAAAAGAAAAAGAAAGAAACGATAAATTTTCCATGGAAAACAGAGGTTACTCCCCCTAAATATATTTATATCGTTTCCCCCGACCCACCACCGCAATTTTTTTTCTTTTTTCTTTTATTCCCAACTTTGCCCATCCCCGCTGCACGTGTCTCTACTTGTTGGCTGCAAGTGGTCCGCTTTCAACACCCACTTCTGTAACCAAATCTGGTTCGTTGCCTTGTAAAGGTCTAGCGCTGCCTGAGGCCTCCTATTTTTATTTATTTATTTATTTATTTTTTTCATCAGTGTTGTGAGAAGGCGTCTCGTCGACCCACTCGCTGCTTCATCCCAACATGTCTTGCTGAACATCTCTCTTTCCCAGTAGACCCCGAATGTCGCCATCTCCCCCCCACACTTCCGAAAGACACATGAATGACCAGTCAGCCACGTGAAGGCGCATCAATGTGGATGTGATGGTGCCGTGCGCAAACAATAGGGAGCCGCTTGGGCTGCTTTTTTTTTTGTTCTCTCTGGCACAGCTCCTCTTCCTCCTGACCTAAGTCGGCCTGACGTATTCACCTCCTATCCTCGGTACCTATTTGCGGATGACTCTAACGTATGGTGACATGGCCAGGGGGTGGAGGGGGGAGGGGTGCAGCCCTTCCTCTGCAGTGCTGGCAATACGCGAACTCGCTAATGTCTTTTGGCTGTTATTTATCTCGGCCGGAAAAACACAAACGGCGTCGGGGGAGGAGGAGGGCGGAGCGCGATCTCCAAAGCTGACGCTCGTAATGTGCTTTTTATTTGCGTTCTGGAGGATTCAAAATGTTGCGCCCATTTGCTTCATGTGCAGCTTCGATGGACTGTGCTGGAACTGAAAACACTTGTCCCTAGAAATGAATGGAAATGACAGTAATCCGTTCAGGCCTTCCCCCAAAAAATCCCCCCAAAATGTGTTTTTTAGTCAGAAAAAAAGTCCTCTATATTGTTTTTTTATTTAAATAAAATGAATAAGGCGGCCCGGTAGTCCAGTGGTTAGCACGTTGACTTCACAGTGCAGAGGTACCGGGTTCGATTCCAGCTCCGGCCTCCCTGTGTGGAGTTTGCATGTTCTCCCCGGGCTTGCGTGGGTTTTCTCCGGGTGCTCCGGTTTCCTCCCACATTCCAAAAACATGCATGGCAGGTGGATTGAACACTCTAGATTGTCCCTAGGTGTGAGTGTGAGCGTGCATGGTTGTTTGTCTCTGTGTGCCCTGCGATTGGCTGGCAACCAATTCAGGGTGTCCCCCGCCTACTGCCCGATGACAGCTGGGATAGGCTCCAGCACCCCCCGCGACCCTAGTGAGGATAAAGCGGTTCGGAAGATGAATGAATGAATGAATGAATAAAATGAATAAAAACATAATTATGTAATTATTTATAATTATGTAATAAATTGTTTTTTTTTCTTTTCGCCAC
>CAAKHF010004475.1:0-21458 GCA_901007745.1 Hippocampus kuda
CTCTCTCTCTCTCTCTCTCTCTCTCTCTCTCTCTCTCTCTCTCTGTGTGTGCAAAGAATATGCACTTTCTGAGTTGTTTTTTTGTGATGGTTCACTTGAGTCACATTCGGTCGCATTGGCTAGTGTGCGGCAGGACAAAATAAAAAGACTGGGTTTGTTTTACGTATTTAGCGTTGTTATTCAAACCTCTCTTTTATGATACACTTAAGACATTGGAGGATGTGGTTGTATACTGTGTAGGGTGAATTCACGTGTGGATTTAACTTTCCACTTTATCTTGTAGCTGCAAAGCGCCTCTGTATGACCTAGCGGCACATAAAGATAAAGTGTTCTGTGTGGACTGGACAGAAAGTGGGGTAAGATTGATGATGTGTATATTGAGAGAAAAATGTACCGCTCATTATTTTTATGTTTTGATCCACTTGTGTGTTTCTCCTTTCAGCTGATGTTAAGTGGGGGAGCTGATAACAAATTGTACACCTACAAGTATTCATCTTGTCCGACTGACGCTGGAGCATAGTCACAACGGAGATCGTGTCGATGGAATCTTATCCTGCTCAAAAATCCTTTTTGTGACTCTTGTCTCATTTTTTTTTTTTTTTTTACACATTTCCAGTGGGATTGTTGCCATGTAATTTCGCTGAAAAATAAATGGATCTCCCAAATGTTGTCTTTTCTTTTCATAGATCAAGGTTATTACAGTTAATGAAAATTGAGAAGATAACCAACTAAAATTGAGGAGAAAAAAAACGTTTTCATTCATTCATTCATCTTCCGAACCGCCCTATCCTCACTAGGGTCGCGGGGGGCGCTGGAGCCTATCCCAGCTGTCATCGGGCAGTAGGCGGGGGACACCCTGAATTGGTTGCCAGCCAATCGCAGGGCACACAGAGACAAACAACCATGCACGCTCACACTCACACCTAGGGACAATTTAAGAGTGTTCAATCCGCCTGCCACGCATGTTTTCGGAATGTGGGAGGAAACCGGAGCACCCGGAGAAAACCCACGCAGGCCCGGGGAGAACATGCAAACTCCACACAGGGAGGCCGGAGCTGGAATCGAACCCGGTACCTCTGCACTGTGAAGTCAACGTGCTAACCACTGGACTACCGGGCCGCCCTAACGTTTTCATTAACAGAAAAAATTAAAAACACGAGTGCGAAAACCAACAAATGACCTTTTATGTTTACATTTAAATGTCCTTAATTTTTGTCTTTATTACACAACACTTCAGGACCTTTTTTTTTTAAACCTCGCATTTGACAAATATTTCATATACAAAAATCAAATTCGTAACTAGCTACAGTAAAACCAAGCAGTTTTGAAAACAAAAACTAACAAACCCGCTTTAAGAAACTAATTCAAACTAAAAAAAACTCAAACTGAAATTAAACTATTATAACCTGGCATAGGTACAGTTTACTGCCACACCTTTCGCCTCTTCTCACGCACTGAACAACGCAAACGCTGGAGGATCTTTTTGCTGCTTTTCTGGCACACATTGAAGAACAAGGAAGTTTGTGTTTGACATCCATCTTTTGTGACCCATTTCCTATTGATAGACATTTTGTGAGACTATTGTTTTTCCCAATTACTCTGGTGCGATATCAGGTGTGCAATATTTGCCATGGGAGGCTGTCGAATTTCGTTTGTCTGAAAAAAAAAAAAAAATCACGATGACAAATATATCTTTGTTCCTCTATTTGTGTCCGTGACGAACAGTAACAGGCAGAGCAACGAAAGACTCCCATTCGGTGACAGAAAGTGTCAAATTTACAATTAGCGTCCACTTGCGGCGGTGCACCATCGATTTGACCACGTCACGTCACGTCACGGCTACTTTGCATATCCTGTTTCTCTGACTCACACAATGATGCATATCGCGAGAGGACCTTATAGGCGAGCTACTATCAGATGCTGCCACTAAAGGACAAATTCAACATTAGAGTAACCTTTCATAGCGCCTCGGCAAAACGATGACTCCTATATAAGGGACGGAGATTTGTTTTTTTGTTTAGTTTTTTTTTCTTTTTGGACTGCGTTCATCGTAAGTTAACAAAGTTTTCTGAACGTAACACACCAGCATAGCAGCTAACCAGCTAGGCGTCGTATTAGCACACCATCTTTTTTTTTTTTTTTTTGCCCAAGCGTCGAGAACTAAATTTCGATTATTAACCGTCGACGTGGCTCTACTTATTGTGCTCGAACGACAGACGTCGGGAAGGCAACGTTGTCCCCGACCGCGGAGTCTGGGAAGTGAACACCTGCCTTGACAGACAGCTGTTGTCAGTGCCCGAGTAGCAGATGCTACAGATTAGCTCAAAATTAGTGGAAACTGTTGACGCTATTGATGTTGGTGTGTACGGTTTGAAGAAAGGTGAAGATAACGAGCTGTAGTGGGACTACGGCGGGTTTCTTTGCCGAGTCATAAACAGGACTACAATGGTACACAATGTAGTTGAGGCTGTTTTCAAACATTGGATCAATTCCTAGGAAGGTGAAAATGTGAATGGTTTTCCGTCACTGTGTCATACCTGAGACTGATTGGCAGTGGAGAAGCTGTAACTTACCCGTGACCATGAAAATGGAGGAAAATGAATTGCCGAATCTCTCTATGAATTATTACAAGAACACTTCTCAGAATCTGAAAGTGATTTGACAGAGAAAGGAATAGCTAACTATTTTGTGATTCCATCGACTTCAAAACCACAAGGAGACTTAATTAGAATGAATTAATGAACTGTCATACCTCTTGTACTTGCAGAGTGGAAAAGTCTCATCAATCATGGACGGGTATGTATGCATCATCTACAGTCAACTTAGTCATCAACAGCGTATCATAAGTGACATTTTTTCCCCCGCTGAAGGTTTGTTGGGGATCTGCTGGGTGAAGACAGCTCCGTAGTGGCACGCATGCAGAAGAAGTTCTGGAAGACCAAGCAGGTGCTCATCAAGGCCACAGGCAAGAAGGAGGACGAGTATGTGGTGGCTTCTGACGCCGACCTGGATGCAAAGCTTGAGGTACAAAAAGAGCGTGAAGACTCCTACAAATCAACCATAGAGAGGCAAAGAAAGAATATTTCTTTCCATATTTGCTTCTCTTGCGCAAATGGTTGGAAAACTTCCAAATCAACGGTTTAGTGGGCCTGTTGCTCTATATTTTCTGAGCTGTTTGATTTTTAGATAACAGGTTTTTCCGAAAAAAACGCAAAGTTGATTCCTGCAAAACCTTTGTTAAGCAATCCATTCAATTTTGTGCAGATCTGAAGAATCAAAGCACTTTTTGTTTTCATTCTGTTTTCCTTAATAATGCGTTTATATTTATGAGGAGATTCCTATATATGCACTTCTGCAGAGTGCCATTCTGTTGTTGGAATTCACTATTTTAATATAGGCGGTAAAACGGTGATTCTCAACTGGTGGGTGGGTCGCGGACAGCTACCGGAGTAAAGAAGTGAGTTGTATTCCTATTTGGATTTTTTTTCTCCCTTCCCTGATGCAGCACAGACGTGTACCACATGGAACATATTCGGAAAGGAACCCAAAAAAAAAAAGTTACTTCCTTGTCGTCTAGCCAGTAATTTACTCTGTAGACACATGGAATGCAGTTCCAACTCATGGCTAGACATATGCTTTTGGCAATACATCAAACTCATTTGAAACTGTCTTTCAAAATATGAGACAGTCTGCATGCGTTTTCACAGGCTATATTCAACCCCCCCCCCCAAAAATCGATATATCTTTCTTCACTTCAATAAAAGTGGTTCGCAACTTTGCGACAATTGACACACTGATGCAAAGCTCCTCTTAGATTTGGAGATGCAAAAGAAGGCACAATCAGTTGCCGTCGTCACTGGTTTTCATTTGAATGTTTAAATTTTATTGACTAAAAGTGTTTTTCATGCTTTATTATGACTTAAGTACCGCTTGCTGCATTGCGAGTGCTCAGGCGGCGTTCCGTTGCTTTGTCCTCACGAGTGTCGCGGGCGTGCTGGATCTTATCCCAGCTGTCTTCGGGCAGTAGGCGAGGTACATGCTGAACTGGTTGCCAGACAATCATAGGGCACACATCGACAAACAACCATCCGCGCTCACGCTCACACCTACGGACAATTGACAGTGTTCACTTAACCTACCGTAGGTTTTGGGAATGTGGGAGGAAACCGGAATACCCGGAGAAAACCCACGCTGGCACGGGGAGAACATCCAAACTCCACACAGGAAGCCCGTGCCCCGGATTCGAACCCTTTACCTCTCCGCTGTGAGACAGACGCGCTAAGTAGTCGACCACTGCGCCACCCCAATAAAATACCCGTCAAACAAAACAAAAAATTCCGCGTTATTTTGGTGGGATCAAACACAAAGTGAGCAGCGGGAGTGTGTGTCATCAATTGTGTGTGCGCTTAAATGAAAAGAATGAGGAATGACGAGGGAGGGAATGGCAAATAAATGGCCTTTATTGCGCAGTCGGTTTACTCCTTGTGCAACAAATTTTAATCATTTGTAGTTCCTTTTTGGAACCCAACATGAAGTCAACATTGACATTAGACAACATACCCAACTTGATAATAGAATTCATAACATGTGGTGCGTGGATGTGTCCCCCTTCCCGTTCTGCTGTATTAGCAGGCAGAATAGACGGAATGGCACCATGGAGCAAAAATGCCAAGTCATTTCTGTAGAACAGTCGAGTTGACGGCAATTAAAATGCTAACCTATATGCCGTTGGTCATAAATTGTCACACGTCAGCCATCTTGCTTGTTTGGTTCCTGCAGTTCTTCCGCTCAGTCCAGTCGACCTGCACTGAGTTGCTCAAGGTGATGGAGAAGTACCAGCATAGGATTACACGTGAGTTGAGAGTCCCTCCGTCGGCAAAACGTGAGTCCCATCCAAACTTAACGACAGCAAAGGTTGCCAAACTGTTTGTCCTCGGCAGGTTTGTCGCAAGAGGAGAACGAGCTGGGCCTGTTTCTCCGCTTCCAAGCGGAACACGACCGCACCAAGGCCGGCAACATGATGGATGCCACCAGCAAGGCCCTTTGCGCCTCTGCCAAGAAGAGGCACGAGGCCGCGCGGATGAGGGCGCACCGGCGGTCGACGTTTAAATGAATTTCAATTTCTCTTCACAGGATGGCGCTCTGTGCGCCGCTGAAACGTTTGCACCAGGAAGTCGAGACTTTCCGACGACGTGCCATCGCAGACACGCTCCTGACTGTCAGCCGCATGGAGAAGGCTCGCACAGAGTACAGAGGAGCTTTGCTGTGGATGAAAGACGTCTCTCAAGAACTCGACCCGGACACTTACAAACAACTGGAAAAGTTCCGAAAGGCAAGGGTTAACATCGCCCACTCCCGTGGGGCGGTGGTTGGACTGATCGATGTTGATCTCTTGATAGGTTCAAGGCCAGGTGAGGGCGACAAAGAGCCAGTTTGAGAAGTTAAAGAACGATGTGTGCCAGAAGGTGGACATGCTAGGTGCCAGCCGCTGCAACATGCTGTCTCACTCACTTTGCAACTATCAGGTTGGCCCAACCACGAAATCTTTTTGCCGAGTATATCGTGCCAATTCACAAAAACAAGTGATCGAGACGTGGTCCAGTGGTTAACGCGTCGACCTCACAGTGCAGGTCCAATAAAACTAAGGGCTTCATTCTTCCGCATTTCACGCACCTTCCCCGTCCCCTCAGACCACCCTGCTTCACTTCTGGGAAAAGACGGCCCAAGCCTTGTCCGGCATCCACGATGCCTTCCAGGGGCACGTGCCGTACCAGTTCACCACACTCAAGGTGGGTAGACGATGCTCTGCCAAAGATGCAGATTTTCAGCTCTGTCTTTCTGACTTATCCAATCCCTGGCAGGACCTGCGCGACCCATTGGAGCAAATAACCGCAGTGCAACAAGGAGCGCCAGATGACAAGGTTCTACAGGCTAACACTGGCAGGTGGGCGAAACCAAATGACTCGACTCAAGCACAAATCGCACAAGTCGAGTGGTTCGAGTTAGATTTATCGGTGAATAGAAAGGTGTATGGATATTTTGATTGGTTCCGTGAGGAAAATTAAATGTCTTTCAGGATTGATTTGGGTGGCCGTCAAAAAAATCAGTTTCAGCAAAACCTTTGAGTGGGTCGGTGTACAGGCCAAATGAGTCAAATCTGGTAGAGCCAGTTCAGATTGCGTAATTCCTCACACCCTTCCCCCGTCAATTCTCATCATTTGAAACAGCATGGCGCGGATGATGCAAATTTCCTCAAATTTGTAATAAGGCCTAGCTGGCTCACAATCCAAAATACTGTGCTCCACATTTGTTGACAGCCTTGGGGGGGTCTTTGATCCACTGAAAGCAATTCTCGTCGCGGTCGAGGATTCAGCATTATGGGCACATCTCAACATATTGAACATATCTCACTGTGCCGGATGCGCACAAAGTCGTGACCGTTGCAGCGAAAAGACACATTTCCATCTGTGCTTACTACAGTTTGAGAAACCGCTCACATGAGATATATTTCATCCGACTGTGCAAAAATCTCTTTTGGAGTTGCTGATAAGTGTCTGTACTTTGGTTGTTCCAAAATACATGATTATTATTCAAAGTAGCCTTGGTTTAATCCTCCCTAGTCTGGTGTGCTTGGATGACGAGGCAACGGGAAGTGCGGCGGACGCAGGTATGGAAGACCATGAATTGCAACACACTTAAGATCCACTTGTCACTCTCTGCTTAAACTCAATTCAGTTTCTGTAATAATGCCATCGCTCAGTACATTTGTTGAAATGACGACTAGGGTGACTATTGTGATTTAAAATGTAATTATTTTTTCTCAGCTCCTCTTCCCATGTATTTTTTTCCTCCCAACACATCTTAAATTAATGCGTTTGAAAAAAAAAAAACTCTTCAGATGCACTGTATTACACATAAATGTGTTGGTCGTAGGTTGGGCTTTGGCTAATACAGGGGTGTCAAACTCATTTTTTGTCATTGCCGTTTCCCTTGGAGGGCCGTTATGGCTGTGAAACCATATAAAAAAAGTCACGAGTAATAACTATTGAAGTGACTGTGATAAGGGGTTTGGTATCAAGAAAATGCTGACAGCGGCTCTCATTAATTACATATGATCATTTGAAATGTTGGTACAGATTTTAGGAAGCATCATGGAAGTTGACCTGCTCCATTGGCTTTCGCGGGCCACATGAAATGATGTGACGGGCCAAATTTGACCCCCAGGCCTTGGGTTTGTCATTGGAGGAACCATGAATTATTATGAAAGTTTATCGACTTCAATTCGATCTGTTAACGTGCTCGACACTTTCCCTTGCAGTTTTACGTGTTCACGACAACACAAAATTGGATGAGAATGTCGTGTTGGCTGACTGTGAACCGGCTCACCCGCTTGCTCGTTGTTCGTTGTGGCCATCGGCCGCCACTTCTCGACTTCTGCCTCTTCTCAAAGGTGTTTTGCCGGACCCCGCTGGCACGGGGTCGGCACCAGAGGATGAAGACGGGGAACAGGGTGACATGGCCTTCCTCAAAGACCTGCTCAGCCCCAGCCCGGGGGTGACTGACGACTTCAGCAGAGAGTGGCAGGACGCTTTCGGGCTCTTTGACGCTCCCGCCGCCACGGCCGCCGCAACCGAGCCGGCGCCACCGGCGGGCCACGCTGCCCCCCTGCCACAGTGCGCCTCCCCCAGCCCGACCGGCTTCCTGCCTTCTCAGCTCCTGGATCACAGTCTGAGTTCCGCAGGTGAGCCGCGTCTCTCCCTGCCGGTGAAAGGCCAACAGCTCCTCCTCCTCACCGCCGTGCGTTTTGCCCGTCAGGATGGTCTACACCGCCAATGTTTCAAGCACCGCCCCTTCAGCCGCCTCGTGCACAGAACCAATCCGCCCCGCCAGCTCCGGCTTCTGTCGCCAATGGTAAACCGCAAACTTGAGTAATTCCAATTGTTCTTGTAATACTCGTCAGTTGTTCTTCAAATGCAAACGTGGGCGTAGCTACCGCAGGTGGATCCAGAAATATGTCTGCTTGGTTCAACCTGTTCGCGGACCTGGACCCGCTCTCCAACCCCGACGCCATCGGACGCTCCGCAGACGAGCTCCTCAACGCCTGAAACTGTGTAGGATGATATCGAGAACATCGATACACACACACACACACACACACACACACACACACACACACACACACACACACACACACACACCCAACCAGGAAATGACTGTTAACACCGCGCTAGAGTTGCAGAGGTGCGAAAAACGTCCAGTCAATTTCTGGGAATTCTCGTAATTGTACACGAAAAATGAATGTGGGGAGTTTGGGGAATATTTTAAATCTGCCATGGGAATTATTGGCGTTAATTAGAATTGGGGGTAGTTTAATGGAAATGTGTCATATTCAAAGATTTTGCTTTCCCACAATCCATCATCCATTCATCATCTTTTTACATCATCGTTGTACTTGTTTCCGATCACTCACAACTTGGCAAAACTTTGAACTGACGTTACCCCGTCGACTTGCATGAAATCTAGTTGATTTACTCAAGCTTTTGCTTGGGTATATACTGTATTTAAATTCCCTTTGAAGAGACAGTCTTGGAGTTTGTAGACTCCTGATTTTAATGTCTTTCTTTTTTTTGGGCAGGGGGGCAGTTTTGCACCCTCGCACTGCACATCATAGCCAAGTTTACATGGAGCCATGTACAGTAATCCATCGCTATAACACGGTTTAGCTTTCACGGCTCTGCTGGTTCATGGATGTTTTCGTGCATTTTTATTTATTTATTTTTAACGCCGCAGTGTGTTTTGCATCCTGAGGGACCGTAGGCCGATGTCAACAGCCTCATCGCTGTACAGCTTGCCAAATTTTCTCCATGACAAAACCCACAAAACGTTCTGCACAGTGTTTCTAAAAAGTGTCAGTTGTGTGTAAACAAACGTTTATACTTATATATACACATACATACACATATATGTGTGTGTGTGTGTGTGTGTGTGTGTGTGTGTATATATATATATATATATATATATATATATATATATATATATATATATAAAACCTGAAAGAAGGTTGAATCTTGGGTTTCAGTCAATACAATATTGTATTGTATACGTAATAATTGTAAAAAATAAAGATGACTGCTTGATGGATTTCACTTATCACATGTTCTTTTTGGAACGTAACCACCGCAGCCAACGATGGAATTCAGTAATCCTATCAGAATGTATCCAAATGACCAAATGTCATGAGAACTTGTTTTTTATCAAGATGTTGCTTGAATTAAAAGTGTTAAAACTAAAAACGACTAGACTAAAAAGATGAAATAACCGCGTCTTGATAATTTACGCGTCATTGACATCCTTCTCCGTGTGTCACACGGCTGATCTGATTTAACTGAGTGGAGCATGTAAACGGCTGATCGGAAAAAATCATGTCTCATGGAAATGGGAGACTCGAAATCTTCTTTCGGAATGATTTCACTCGGATTGACCCCAAAAAAAAATATATATATATATATAAATAAAACGGGCTAATGTCACAGACTCTGTTGTGTTTGTTTCAGTATTCATTCTTCATCTTATGTCTGCAGGGCGCTGCTTTCATCTTGGATGCATTTTGGGCTTTATCACATTCCAAAGAAGGACTTTATTACTTTATTACATCAAACAATGTGTGCATTGTTCTGTTTGTTGTATACTTAATGGACGTATGTGTCGGTGATCACATTCCCAGAGCCGCTGGGAGCTCCATACAAGCCTGCATCTGCATCACAGGATCATGTGAAATGCATCTCAAAATCATCTTTATTGACCGAGTGTGTTTTAGAACACACCATGGATTCGTAACAAACTGATAAGAACAGAAGAAATTTGATCCGACACTGCACCAACCAGATAATAACCAGCGGGAAGTGGACTCCTTATATGGTTTTGACGGTTCACCACTAATGGCCGTTTTCAATGAATCATCCTTGCTGCTAAACATTGAACCAATGATTGACATAAATCAAAAATATTTAGCGCCAGTGGGTCATGGACTCCAGGCCAGTGTTGCTGACACCAGGAGCGCCAAAAATAGATGTTTCGCTATGTATAGCTTCATGAATATTTTCCTGTACTGATTATACCCTTTTCTTTGATGATTTGCTTGAAGGGTTTGCCATCACACTACAGCCGCAATCCACTTCTTCTTTGGACTGAACCTTTTTTTTTTTTTTTGAATGCAGATTGAAATGAATGGAATGAAAACTGCTGTCTTTCTGAACTTTCTGAATGCTCAGATTCTGATGTGACAGAACTGTATTGTGGAAAAAGAACATTTACATATTGTACATGTTTTTTTCACAAATTAGAAACAAAATCAGGCAAGATTACAATTTAAAATATGGAGGGAAAAATATGACAGAAAAGTTATTTTGAGATGTGTATTCCTGACTGAGTGCATCTGTTGTGAAGGGTCTTATACGGTAGTCTGTTATAATTGCTGTTGTTACTTCTGTATTTTGATTAATTTTCGCGTGATACATGGACTCTACTTTTTACTCTATTTATCTTGAGCTTTAAAGAGTTTCAAAGTTATTTACTGACAGTCGTACTTACTATTTACTCTGTCACTTGCTGTCTACCGTTTACTCTTGAAGAATGTATTTATCGAACCACAATTGCTTTATTTCGTTTATTTTGTTTAACTTAAGGATTTACAAACGGAATCGGGTTACCAATAAAGAGGAGCAAAAAAGTTTGTGCTTCTGTGATAAAAAGGTGACGATTTTGGTTGTTTGAAGTGTTGTGCCTTTACTTTTTGCCACATGCAACGTGGCGGCCATGCTGACGTACATGTTTATTTCGGCCAATCATACGCCTTAGGCGTTAACCAATCATATGAACCGTCGTGCGAAAACTTGCTGTGTGTGGTCACCGCCCTGTCGACTAGATAAAGATATATCTATACAGATATATCAATATACATCCATCCATTTTCCGATCTGTTTATCCTCACAAGGGTCGCGGGGGATGCCGGAGCCTATCCCAGCCGTCTTCGGTCAGCGGGGGACACCCTGAACCGGTTGCCAGCCAATGCAACACACAGGGCACACACAGACGAACAACCATTTGCACTTACAATCACACCGCGGGACAATTTTGGAGTGTTCCATGAACCTGCCACGTCTGTTTTTGGAATGTGGGAGGAAACCGGAGTACCCGCAGAAAACCCACACTGGCCTGGGGAGAACATGCAAACTCCACACAGGGAGGCCAGAGCTGGAATTGAACCTGGTACCTCTGCACTGTGAGGTCGACGCGCCAACCACTGGACTACCGGCCCGCAGAAATGCAAAATTCAGTTTATAAATGGCAATTCATTTTATGAAGGCACAAAAAAATCCAATCTATCTGTCCCCATGTGAAAAAGTAATTGCCCCTCCTTGTTAAATTACAAAGGAACCTGAGTAATGAGTTTTTGGGAAAGCTCAGGGTTTTTTTTTTTTTTTTTACACTGTTCATAGTCAAATTATTGTCATGGGCACAAGTTTCTCTTAATTTAATCACAACAATAATATTTTGGTCAAAAGAGGCCAAACATAAGTGTTGTGGGGAAAACAAAACTGAAACATTCAACATTTTTGGAACAAGACAATTTATTTCTTTGTTGATTAAAAAAAAAACTAACAGCAAAAACAAAAACAAAAAAAAATCCAAATCAGGTCGCTCAACATTTGGTACAGTTCGTCCGCTACTCGTTCTCATCATTGAGTGTTAACGGCAAGGCTGCACGCGTTGCGGCTGGTTGCTTGGCGCGCTTTCTGTTCACGACAACCTGAGATGGATGATGACATTGCCTATTCTTAATCTGACCCCCGTTTGATAAATAAATACATTACTCTTCACAATAATGATAACATGTAATTCACAGTACTCAGTGGCGCAATTAAGATAACGAGCGGCGTTGAATTAATGTCTTTACTGGCCGTTTACAATTGTTCACTCCAGTCTGATACATGTCCTTTTTCAGCTCATACAATGCGGCATATATTTACATCCCGGTTCATTCCGATGGCACTTGGAGGGCTCGGGTGCTCTCGGAACATTATAAATCGCATCGTAAGATCATCGGATATTGGGTCCTTTGTGTGTTGTGCCGTCTTTTTTTCTTGGGGGGGGAGGGGAGGGGGGCTGCAGCCATTTGCTGATGATGGCCAACCGTCCCAGGAGACATCCAGTCAATATCAGTTCATTTGAGTTGTTGCCATGGTAACCACTGCCATCATGCAGTGTGGGTGGACTCTTTGGACTCGGATGTCACGAGCAGAGAGAAATGGGCTGGAGGGAGGCAGGGAAAGTAGTTATAGCAAAAGTCTACACACCCCTGTTCAAATCCAACGTTCAGTGATGTTCAAAATTAGATCACGAAGAACCATTTTGGAACCCCACCCCCCTCCCCTTAACTTGTACAACTCAATTGATATCAAAATATTTTGGGGGAGTGTAATTTCAAGTTAAAATGTGTTTGCACAAGTGTATACGTGTATAACTGTCATAACTGGGGATGTAGTTGATTTCAGAATCAACTCAAAACATTAAAATAACTATTCATTGGGAGTCAACACACACGTCGCCATTTGAAGTGTCGCAAATAGAGTGAAGCTGTTCTAGTTGGCTTTCTATAAGCCACCTGGAGGTTCTGTGCTAACACTCCCAGCTCAAGAAAAACAGTCCAAAGCATGATGGTGATTCTTCACAGTGAACGTGCTGTCCTTTTAGTGATGAGCAATGCTGTGCGTAAGCCAAACGTATTTTTTTGCGTATGGTTTAAAATAGCAGTCAGGGTTATTCTACAACTAGAACAGCTGTAATTTGTTTGGGGTTCACCAGAGACACTTGAAATGATGGGAGGTGAGCAGTGACTCCAACGCGATTGGTCACTTCTACACACAACCATATTTGAGATATGGGGGTGTGCACACTTTTGCAACCCACATTGTCTCCGTTTTATTTTTAATCCATCTTTGGGAAGAAAAAAAAAATCAATTGAGTTGCACAGGTTATAGGTCAAATGAATGGGTTTATGGGTTTTGAAATAGTTTTTCCCGGTCACCGTTACTTTCAAGCAGTGTGTGTCACTTTTTACATCCACTGTCAAGCCAGAAACGTGAAATAAGGAAGGGGTTGCACAGCTTTGAGTTACCTTTGGCCTTTAAATACAAATGTACAAATTTGGTAGGCAGCGCCCCCTCGTCTCATGAAAGGAAAAGGTGGAGGCGCTACATCAGTTTTGGGAAATGGAGTATTGTCCTCGAAAATATCAGGCACGTTTTTTTTTTGTCAGTTTTTTTTTTTAAACTTTTACCCCTTCAAGTTTTGCTACAATCTGGCAGCACCGTGGCCTTTTGTAGTGGAAGGCATATCATATAGAAAGAACGAGAGATACAAAAAAAGATATGTCTGTGGAAAGGCGTCATGGTACCACACGGTGAAAAAAAAAATGGTTCTGCCCTTTTCCTTTCAAAACAAAAAGACAGCAAAGAGAAGGTGAGGCAGTGGGAAGCGTCTTTTGAACAAAGACATCAGAGAGCGAGCATGCTGAAGGCCTTTTTTTTTCTCCCCCCTCCCCTTTCTTCTTCTTCTCCTTTCTCGAGCTTGAAGGTGTTTAAGGTGCTCGTCAGAAGCTCTCCGGCTCCTCCAGGAGGCAGGGCTGGGTGGACAGAGGCACCAGCGACGGGGACAGACTGCGCAGGCCCACCCCGGGGCGAAAATTAAGGTCCGGGGCCGGAAGCAGGGGCTTGAGGATGCTGACGAGGCAGAAGGCCGAGCCGCTGTTGGGGATGAAGTTGACCTTGTTGCGGTCGGGACACAGAAATGGGGGCACCTCCTGCAGGCTTTTGGGCCTGCAACAAACACGCATTCAGGTACACTTGATTCATTGTATGTTTGTCAGTAAAAAAAAAAAAAAAACATAACCACAGACATGAAATAGAGTGATAAAAACAAATCGTGGTAACAAAAATGAATAGGCTGTTCCAAAACCCCCCCAAAAAAACTCTGTTTCAGCATCTTGATTAAATACTACAAATCACTTTATATGGTGAGGGTGCAATAATTATTATGACCCAATGATTTTTTTTTTAGATCGATTCCAGAATATGACAGAATCAAATACAGAGAACTGATTCATCAGGCAATTAATAATAAAAAAATATATACATATATATTTGTTTAACTTCACAGAGAGAAAAATTGGCTCATTCTTTGGGAGGAGATGTTTGAATGTCATTATCTGCGTCTTATGTTGATATGGGAAAAAAAAAATTGTAGGCCAATTTAAAAAGAACTATCGTCCATTTAAACCCGCCAGGCAATTAACGAACCAGGATTAATAATTTAGGTCGTTATTCACAAAATGATAAAGAATACATGACTGCGGGTAATGTCTGCCTATACGTGCTGCTCCACCATTTGTGTTCAAATCTCTATTGTTTTCATGCCGTGATTATTGATGCTAATTGTTAGCACAAGTAAAGCGTTTTGTGTGTTGGAATGAAGCTAGCTGAGCTAAAAGGGCATTTTTCTTTTTTTTTCAAGTGGTGGGCCGTGAGATGTTTCTCATGTGTCTTTGTTTGATCAGGGTTAGGGAAATACCACCTTAGCATTTCTCGAGAATGTATGCTAGGTTTACCCAACTGTCCAGGAATGACACCATTTTTATTTTGTGCATACATTGTAGCTACCGTGCTACATGGCCACGAAATGTGCACCCACATTATATATTGGGTTCATAATTGCATTTTTTTTCTCCATGTCATGTTCTCTTTCTCTCTCTCAGAAATAGAAAAGGGGAAGAAAAAAAAAAGTTTTGTACATACAGGGACTCCTCAGACACTTTGACTTTCTCGCAGCCCTCCGGAGGTTCTCTCTTGAACGTGTAACTGTTGTTGGGCCGCGGGGAGGCGGCGTATTTTGGCAGCGGCGAGCAGGGGCCCAGCTCTGAAGACATACAGACATATTTAAGAAGGCTCAAGCTGAAAAAGGAAAAAGGGAGTGATGGGAACTTTTACTGTGACTTCAGTACCGGAGTTGAATGAGTACTTTTACTGTGACTTTTTACACAAGTACCTGTACTTCAACTAAAGTACACAAAATGTGAGTACTTTTGCATCTGCGCATCATCACCTTTGTCGTCAAAGGGGCTGCCGCCGACCGCGTCATTGAGGACGGTGAGGTAGGACGGCGAGATGGAGTCGGGGCGGCTGCCGTTGTTGCTGTGGCTTCCGCTCAGGCCGCCCCCCGACGGGGTCTGCGTGTCGATGCTGCGGGTGCTGCTGCTGCGCTGCGGGGGGACGGGCGGCGGCGCCCGGTGCCCGTCGGGAACGTCTTGGGGCTGTCGGGCAAAACGCAAACAAGGCACAGTGTCCAGAATGGTCGCGCGAGGAAACTTAGGCTCACGACGTAACTTCCATTATGTCGGTGCGGAAGTAATATGCGGCTCACCTGAAAAGATTACTAGTTTTGAAATCAGTCAAGTCAATTATAATAGTTTGTTCAATTATTGTTCAAGTGAATGTGAACTGGGTAACAAAGTTCTTGCAAAAAAATCTCAGTGTTATTTATTACTTAACAATTTGATATTTCGGTACAGATTTTGGCAAGTTGATACACATGATTTGCTTTCGTGGACCACATAAAATGACCCGGCGGGCCAGATCTGGCCCCCGGGCCTTGAGTTTGACACCTGTGTCTTAATCGTATTTTGTGTAGAATTCTGAAATGAATATTCGTGATCTTTCTTCATCTTTTCAATGTGTCCAAGAAATATTTTGAATGAGCTCCCGTCATTTGAGCGAGTATATTTCCTTTTTTGTTGTGTTGAAAAACAGGCTAGGAAAAAAAGATAAAAGGTTGGCCTGGCTATGAACCCTGATGTCACCCACCACAATGGTCTCATCCTTCTCGGGCGTGTCTCGGATGATGATGCGTTCGATCTCCTGGTTGAGACCCTCCACACTGTTGCGGAAACGAGGAGCGGATGACTTGGATATGGGGATGGGGATCAGGATGGTCTTGGGCATGACCACCTGCACAACACACACGCACAAGACATTTCGGAAAGGAAGTAAACACCGACTGTTTGCGGGGGATATTTCAAAAAAATTTGATCAACTGATCTTTCAAATTATTGTTTCAACTGAAGACACCGCAAGCTATGATCCTAATTAGGGATGTTTGAGACCAACTTTTTTCAGAGTGATACCAGTATGAGTATTCACCGATACCTGTAGTACTTTTGAGATCTACAATTTTATTTCATACAATGATGCAAATGAAGGCTTGCCGATGTAAACAAACTGCCGCAGTATAACGTCAACGACTGCCGAGGAAAACTGACTCGTCAGATTTTTTTGGGGGGTATCGCTGACCGGTATCGGCATCTCCACCCGATACCTTGAACTAAGGGCTAGCCGCGATCGGTATTTGCCCAACCCTAATTCTTATAAACCTTAATACAGTTTCAAACTCATTTTTACAACATAGATCACCTGCGACTGCATGATGGCATGGCTGCCATTGAAGGGCGACTTGCGCTCTTTGTCCCTCCGATGACGGCTGCTCCGCTTGCTGCGCTGGAGTTGCTGCCGCAGCTTGGCGATCTGAAAAGATGTTGGACACATGCGTGTTTTTAAGCCGTTGATCCTTCCTTCGTTCCATTTTCAATCGGCAATGACCAAAAGTGACGATTTTGTCATTTGTAACTTTCATATACGAGCACGCTGTTTGTCTGTACGATTTCCATTCTTGCCACACGTTTCACCTTAAATGTAGCATCGAAACACAAGGCGCTTTAGTTAAAAAATAAAATTGGCAGGAGAGCTGCTGCCTCCATTATTGTCTGAGTGGTATTTATTATCCGTTTTGAAGAAAATAATTTGTCGTCAGTTGTCCTGCGGTCATGCTTATCTTCACATGGCTAATGTGGCTCCATCCGGAAGGTCTGTCAATCTGGTGAAGTGGTATCGGTGTTTATAGTATCAGAGCATTTTTCGAGCCCACAGATGGTCGCATAGTATCAGCAGTGTGATGATTCTGTTTTTGTTTAGATTACATTTGCTTTTGTTTCCTCATCTGCATTTTTTTTAAAAATTTCCCTTGTGTCAATCAATCAGCTTCCACAATCTTTTGTTTCTTGACCAGGCATTCCGTGTTGTCTCGTCAGTTTGCTTGTATTTAGTTCCTTGGTTTCTCGCAGTCGTTGTCGGATCGTCGTGTTACGGCCATGGATTTTTTTGTTTGTGCTACTGTCATGTTTAGTTTGTGTTGCTGTCACGTTGTTTTGTTTTACTGTCAAGGTTTTTTTTTTTTTGTGGCTGTCTTGGTTTCTTGGCATTTTCAGGACTTTGTGTTTTGGCCTTAAGTTTTCCAGTGTTCCACTGGAAGTGTTTTTGTTCATAAATTATGTTCAGTACACGCTGCTTTTTGGTTCCACTACCGTCACGCAACATGACAAGCACGATGGAGACAAAAAGTATCGGTGCATCCCTTGAATAAAATTCAATCATGTGGGCTGTTTCTGAATTTAATACTCTGTTTCAATAAAAAATGTGTTTGTGGTGGGTTAGAAAATAAACTAGACAGTTAGTTTTCTTTTTCACTTGAAAGAATTAATGCCACAGTTTAAAAAAACACCATTTTTTTTTTTGGGGGGTGGGGTGTAACAACCTCCTTGAGCTGGTCGGTGCTCCCACAGGAAGCCGAGCGCTTGTGAGAGCCTCGCCTCCTCTCATCTGCCCAGGCCCTGGGGGTCTGACGCACAAAAACACAGTCGGCACTCAAGTACAGTGAGACCTTGACTTACAAGTTTTATCTGGAAGGCTTACTTGTGTGGCCTTGTCCCTCATGTAGGAAAGGTGCTGCTGCTGGCAGTCTTCCTGAGGCCAAGGACCTTCCAGGTGAGTGCCAGCGGTCGCGCACTGCGAGGGCCACAGCTGGGCGAAATGGTGGGGGACGGACAGGAGAATGAGGGAGGCTCCGAGGGCGGCCGAAGGGGACGACGGGTGATTCAGTTTAAGGCCACTGATGCTTTCTGAGGAGGAGGCGGAAGGACAGTAGTAATAGGAAGGCCGTCCTGGAAATGTAAACATGTCAACACGGAAAAAGACAGGATGAGTCCGTTTAGCAAGTCGGCTTGTGTGTCGTGGTACAGGATTGATGTTAATCCCGACCGGCATTAACATATTTTAAGGTGGGGGAGTAAGTAGTAGGGAGACACAGCAGGGCAAATGATTCCCGGCTGACCCCGATAGGGGCCTGCTGACGCCCTCTTTTAGCATCAACATTTAAAACGGCAGAAATCCGTCTAGCACATGTTCCGATTCTGCATCTAAATTTGGCCGCAGTCTTTGACCGGTGCAGCAACTGTTGCTAGGGAACAAGGCCAAACACAATTTCTGCCCTAGCTCACGATCTATCAACAATTACACACACACACCCACACACACACACACACACACACACACACACCCACACACCCACACCCACACACACACACACACACACACACGTGTGTGTATTGGTTTTGATTCAAAATATGCAAGAGTGCATTGAAATAGACTAAAAGTGAATTGATGCCATTTAAAACACATATGGAAGTGTCAACATTGACATCACTGACACGTTAATTAATCTTGGATTGGATTGGATACAACTCTATTGTCAATTTTTGTCTTGGTAGGTACGGTAAAATGAAAACAAAACTCACTGCATCAAACCCTCTCAAACTGAGCCGAACCAGATCGAGTCAAAGCGTAATCCCAATGATTCAAATCGAATCAACCCGCTTAAAAGCAAACAAACGAAACATTACAACTAAGAAACAGTCATTATAATAGCGCGCATCTATCATACTTGTATACTTAAATAGTCTTGATATCCATCTTAAGGTCCACGTACTAGTATTCTCTTCATCCACACTCTTAAAACAAGTCAAAAACATTCGTAAAATGACGAGGGAACAAGTCGTCGAAAATCATATATTGTTTCACTATTTATCCACACTTGTAGGACATTTCAGCACACCAGTACACGACTCTTGTCTTAGTAGTAACGTTTTTTCCAACTACTCTACTGCCTTTCACTATTGTGTCATATTTCTGCATCGTAGGACAACATGAGGCAAAAATGTGCATTGGTTGACATCTGCGTGCTACCAGGTCGAGTAGAACTCCACACGAATAGTACGAGAGGCATACATGTGTCCTACTAGAAGAGCGCACTGGTACATCGACCTTTAAGTTTGCTTATCAAGGGTGTCGAACCGACACCCTTGTGCTGCTTCGTTTCGACGCTGCTGTGCGCGACTTACCTGCAAAGGTGAGTTGTTGTCCCGCGGTGCGCAAAGCAGCATGGGAGCTCGTCGTCCAACCCCGACTGATGCTCGCCGCGTCCTAAAATGCTACCGAGGGTAGACACAAAACGACGGCGGCATTCGCCGACATCAACGCACACGTAGAAGGCGAACGTGGGTGAAATTGGCGACACATATGGTGTCAATGGACGACGCTTGGTGGACTTTTTTTTTTTTTTTTTTTGGTCGCGTTACGGGCGGCTAAGAAAACCCCCAAAAATAGAGACTAAAACGCTTTGCGCTCGAAAGGAAATTATGGGAAATGGAAGAAAGGCGACCTTAGCATCAGGTGGAACCCGGAAGGTATGGGAGGGGAGGAAAAAGCAGAAATGCAACGGAGAGACAGAAAAGACAAGGGATAGAAAGAAGGCGGTGATGCTCAACTAGCTTCGCTTGGCACGACGGGAGGAGGACCAGTGAGAAGTTACATGAATTTACATGAGACTTCCGGTGGGGGGTTTCACACACAGAGAGCTAAAAAATACACTTCTATATTGATATATTTCACTTTTAGGGCAGCATTTTTAACACACGGGTATGTGACGTCCACGTGGAGTCCAACCACATGCAACGTGTGCAAGTTACTGCTGGACACAACATTGCACAGCGAGGAAGAGAGTAAGAAAAACAATGCCATTATGCATACTGTAGCTATAACGTAACAATATGGCAAATCATCTCATAAAACTGTGTGCAATGATGGTTACATTGTAATCATTCTACCAGTTTTTTTCTCCCCTTGACGTCATAACACGTAATTATAAAACAGTCTGTTGTCCAAAATGTTGGTGCTTCATTTCTCCTCCAATTCTAGAATGTCCCAAGTTAACACAGCAAACGTTCTAAAAGAAAATCCTAAACGTGAGTCAACATTCATCTGGTGATCGGATGGTCACATTTAATTGAAGTGGCTGGCATATAGTCGTCTCATTTGGGTTACTCAATGATACTCTGAAGGGCGAAAATGTGTTTCCGGTTCGTGTGAGCAGAAGGTGTGTGACTTTGATGGCGACTATGGAGCGCTGACGTAGTTTACCGACGCTCGTCGCTCGTGCTGATGCTGCAGTTGCTAGGGCGAAGGAGCAGAGAGCAGAGACGTAAACATTTTTTTTTAAATCGAGGTGGGGGTGGGGTTCGAAGAAAATGTCGCCCTCGTGGGGCCACCTTCATGATTATTCCACGAATCGTGGATGGATCCAGACAGAATTCACAAAAATAAATCTTCACTTTTCTGATTTTCTGCGACACATTTAACAATAATAGGCGATAAATTATCAAAGGCTTGTTTAGCTCATCTTGGATCAATAGTATAATTTTTATGACATTTATTTAGTGTCACTGTCATCACAGTATCAAGGTTGCAGGTTCCAAATGTGGACGAATGTTAGATTTCTCTCAGGAGGAGAAGCTAGCTGGCTTTTTAGCTAGCTGTTAACTGCTGCAGCGTGGTCTGCGTGCTATAGACGACCTGCACGGGCACAGGCACAGCAGACAAGTTGACTTGTGAACAGCATGAGACGTCGCAGTCAAGCTGTGATTGATGCTCAAGGGCACATGACGAGTACAGTAATTGAGACGTTGACATTTGGTACTCCAGGACCATTTGGTATTCAAAAAAACATTTTTTTCAAGTGTTCTTTACTTAGAAACTACATGTTTTAGTATTCTGTATGTGGTTTAATTAAAATTTGATGTGCGGGACGTAAATTGTCCTCCTCCAATTATGGAATGACCTGAGTCGTGGTAGTCCCATTCACTCACATCGTCCCCACTTCTCACACTGCTCACGCAACCAACCCCTTTTTTAAATTGCAGTGTCAAATGTTACTTTTAGAGCATGCTGCTAGCTTCTAAAAAACGGTGAGCGGGGCACAAATAGCACCCGGGCCGCAGTTTAACCACCATTGGCTTACAGGGACCGTCTCTCCAGCAAACCTCCGGTGGTTCACCAAAAATTATTTGCTAAAAAATCCATCCATTTTCCGATCCGCTTTATCCTCACAAGGGTCGCGGGGCGTGCTGGAGCCTATCCCAGCCATCTTCGGACAGTAGGCGGGGGGGGGGGGGGGCAGCC
>CAAKHF010004477.1:3058-13151 GCA_901007745.1 Hippocampus kuda
TCAACGGACAGTCAGGACGGCGGAAAAAATCATTGGCACCGCCCTACCCACTCTTGAGGACTTGCACACTGCAAGAATCAAGACAAGGGCACGGAAAATCCTCCTGGATCCCCCACACCCCGCCCATCACCTTTTCCAGCTACTCCCCTCAGGCAGGCGCTACAGATCCATGCGCACCAAATCCAGCAGACACTTAAACAGCTTCTTCCCTCGAGCCATTAACTCCCTAAACAGTCACTGACGTAGTCACTCTTTTTGTATAACAAATATTGCTACTGGTCACTCTAAAATGGTTCAATGATTTTCTGCACCAACTGTACAAACTGTCATAGTATTGCACTCTACCACTGATCACTTTAGCTCTGCTTGATATTTTGCACATTGGCTAACAGTTGTCACTGGGTGGTACCACCGCACTGCAGTCCACTCGCATTACGAAATGTCATTGTCATGTCCTTGTTTATGATGATACTAATGCAGCGTGTTATACCGGAGACAAATTCCTTGTGTGTTCTACATACTTGGCCAATAAAGATGATTCTGATTCTGATTCTGATTTAAGTGCCTATCAATGAACACATCCAGGCCAGGACTACTGGACGACAGGAAAACAGCTGGTGAGCGTGACAAAAGGTACATTTGCAACATATTGGATGTATGGAGCACACTGGAACACAGAAACAAATAAAACATTTTATAACTTTACAACAAGCCTTTACATGATCACAAGGACTCACTGTTGTAGTTCTCCAAACCTGCCTTCGCGATAGTTGTAAAAACCTCTCCTGGTGCTTGATAGGGAGCTGTAATATCCAACCTGTTCAAATTGCACTTGTTTCTCATTGTCTTTTTTTGTCAAAAAGACGTGAATTCAATTGGATGGAATGTTGACTGATAAATGCTAATTTTATTACTGCTCTCCATTGTAAATCCTTCACCTGCTGCCACCGCTATCCTGCCAGCATGGCTGCGTAAACAAACGTACAGTCAATCAGTCAGGCTGTGCACGCGTGGAGCTCTACTTCCCTGCACACAAGCTAACAATTAGAGTGCCACTTCCATCTACAGTACTATGTAGTAGTAGTGCAATTACATTTACAGACATAGTGGAGCAAAAAAACAAACAAAAACAAATTAGACTACGTTCTCTGGGGTCATACGTGACTCACCTTAAGATTACATTGGCACCACCCACAATTTGACAAATACTTAGTGTAAACATTAGCCCTTAACAGTATATGTGCTCTTGCTAAAATGAAGCATACAAAGTTGCTGCAACAATGCCTTCTTTATGGGAGGCTGCTCCCATGATGCACAAGACAAACACACAGGGCTCATTGCACTTGACAAACGTAACATTTTATCGCTCTACAGTATCCTCAAGAAATCTGTCAATTAAAATTAACAGCTTTTGTGCTGAGAAACAAAGCTAACAGCTGCAGAGTGAACTGACATGGCTGGCTGGAGACACAATAGCTGTCTCCTCTCTACTTCCTGCTTCTGACTTATAGCAGCCCACTGTGAAAACTTCTCTCTAAAGGCCATCATTAATCACCATCATTTCCATAAACCTGAAGATATCAGATAGTCCTCGTTTTGCCAAAACCTTGTGTAAAACAGCAATGGGCATACGTGTGATATTTTTTTGCCTTCATCTTTCTCAACCTTGCTCAAGATTCTGCAGTTGTGCCAATAGCACCAGGTTGTATGGAAATGTAGAAAACCTGTCAGCGAGAAGATGGAAACATGGATACGGTATACAGTCAGCCATATCGCTAACCACATCACATTACTCATGACCCTTTAGTGAATACAATAAACTCTCCATGAAGACTCAGATCAATCCTGTATCATCGGAAGGAACCCTCACTCTCTTCATGCCCTTTTAACTTCACAGTGAGTGATAATGATTTTACATCAAATTAAAAAATGGAGACGGAAATTGAGATTAACAAAGGTAAATAATCAACATCCAGAAATAAGACTAATTCTACACTATAAGACTGGGACTGTCAAAACATCATTAATTGCAGTGTCTGTAAACAGAATACATACTCATTTATTTTCAATCACCATCATTATTCAAAATAAATCCCATATTGCAATAGGTCATGACATACCATATATGCAAAGTAATAGCCTGCAGAATCAGGCATTTAGAGCTACCTGTAGATGTCCTAACATTAAGATAAGATAAGCTAAGATAAGATAAGAAAACCTTTATTAGTCTCGCAATGGAGAAATTCCCAATTCACAGCAGCAAAGTTATGAAAGGAAGAAGTAGAACAACAAAATATAGGAGCTGCTGGAAAGGCAGCCACTCACGCGGCGCCATTTTGAAGTCAAAATAACATAACACAACACATAGGACACAAGACAGTCGTGCAATCTTCACCACTTTTCTGCATACACTTTGTTGTCTGAAGCAGTTATAGATGAAAGAGGAGAGGATCAAAGTGTCCTTTCACCAGTGGATCAGAGACGTCATGCTGAAAATGTGCACACATCTGCTACAAGCTAAGTTTTTGAAAGCAAACACGAAGCTGTAGCGTCCATTGACAAAAAGAGATTGGCTCACATCTCCTGTCCCATGTAATCCGCTTCAAACTCCAAGCCGCGACTCACAGTTCCAC
The DNA here is from genome assembly GCA_901007745.1 of Hippocampus kuda. Taxonomy (NCBI): domain Eukaryota; kingdom Metazoa; phylum Chordata; class Actinopteri; order Syngnathiformes; family Syngnathidae; genus Hippocampus; species Hippocampus kuda. The sequence goes on from CAAKHF010004477.1 coordinate 5,692, forward strand.
ATCCGCATCGGCGCTCCGCGCTAACGCTCCTTCTCATCGTCGGCTCCTCAAGCCTTACATCCATCCAGCCGCAGACCATTCAACAGCACCGATCTCTCCGCTGAACAAAGCGGGGCTGTGAAAAATGCTGCCCATTACAGGCGCAAGACACAAGCGCCCCGGGACTGTCCAGCAATGACAGTCAAATGGCGCCGACATTCCTCCCAGTCAAAAACAGTGCTGGTATACCCATGCTGCCGAGAAGGCGCAACCACCAAGCACAGAGTCTCCTCCTTGATGAATGTCGTGGCCAAAAAATGTTGAAAAAAGTCCACATCAGGTCCACACGACGTAACAACAAACACAAAGTGACAAAACAAACACAAAAACAACAAAAAAAAGCAAGGCTCATGAGAGCACTTGCTGCCTACTCGGGCGCCATCTTGACTTCAAAGCAAATTAGCCAAGCAAATTAGCCATATAATATTGAGCATAGTGAGGATTAGTCGTAGATTCTATTTCTGATACTGTGCTCATCATCCACCATTCCTTGTTAGCAATCATGGTTACCCTAACCCCAAACCTTTCTGTTGTGTGTTGACGTGACCAAAATCAAAAATGTAAGCAAAATAAAATAATTAAATTGTGGAGTTACTCCTTTAGTGGATCATTAAGCTGTGACATTTACACAATTCAACCACCCATCTTGGGCATATGTTTTTCTTGGAAATGATGCTTGGTTCTCAAATTGTATGATATTTAGGGCTTTATTCAATGCATATGACAATAGATAAGAAGCACTTTGATCTTCCAAGATACCAACTACTGTATAATTAATAAGGTAGGATCTGCTCTGGGTAATGACAAAATGAAAAATCCAACAACAAATGCAGTCCATGTGATTCTTTGTAAGAAAATACAAACATGTCTCCCACAACCTCAGTCCAGGCTTTATCTAAAAAAAAAAAAAAACACACACACACACACACACACACACAAGGTACTCATAAATGGACTCAGTCATTGATGTAAACATGAAATCATACCTTAGACGCCACACTGACCATCAAGGACAAGATCACAATAAAGCGACAGATTCTGAGGACATTTAAGCGATGCACCTTCTCCCAGATGACAGCCACTCTCTTATCACACTCATCTTGATAACTTCAGCACTAAGTCAGTGAACGCACCATGGATAAATGAGTTTACTCCTACGTTTATTGGATTAGAAGGCTGGAGGGGCTTGACCTGATGGCCCCAACCACAAGCTGCTGAGCTTTAATGATGAACACATCAGCTTTGATAGCAAAAACAGAATATGAGCTATCTGTATGTGCAACCAACAAAAAATATATATCTGTACCTTCACCATTAATCAGTCTATTTTAGGTGCAGTACGTTGACTCAGTATAGGTTTATAATCCATCCATCCATTTTCTAATCCGTTTATCCTCGTCATAAGGGTCGCGGGCGTGCTGGAGTCTATCCCAGCTGTCATCGGGCAGTAGGCGGGGTACACGCTGAACTGGTTGCCCGCCAATCGCAGGGCACATAGATGAACAACAATTCACACTCACACTCACACCTAGGGACAATTTAGAGTGTTCCATTAACCTGCCATGCATGTTCTTGGAATGTGGGAGGAAGCCGAAGGACCCGGAGAAAACCCACGCAGGCACGGGGAGAAGATGCAAACTCCACACAGGGAGGCCAGAGCTGGAATAGAACCCTGCACCTCTGCACTCTGAGACAGATGTGCTAACCAGTCGACCACCGTGCTGGCGGGGAAACCATCCTTGTACAAATACAGTCACACCTCTTTTCAACGTACCCCGTTTACACCGTTTTCGCCACAAACAGTTCCGGGTGTACCCTCCCTATTGCCCCAGGACAGCTGAGATAAGGTTCCAGCATGCCCGCGACCATTGTGAGGATCAGTGGATTAGAAAATGGATGGATGGGTGGATGGTTTACCCTCAATGATTGAACTACTGAGACACACTTGAGGGGAGCTGCATTTCATATGACAGCAGACTCAATAGTAATTTGGTGGAAGCTAGTCGTGAGCCTCTAGGGTCCAGAGGCGTTGCATCTATGAGGAGATGTGTGACAGTGGATAACAACACAAACTATATATAATGTGTCGATCAAAATCCGCTTGTTCGCAGTAAGAATGCCCAGATTCTAGTCAGGCCCAGCAGTAAATTGTAAACAGTGCTGCTACCTTGGCGTATGGGTGTGCCAGTTTATGAGTTTTTGAGTTACAAGTCATCGCTTGGTCCATTTTGTGCTTTGCATTGACAGCCAAAATGAATTACAAGTGAACTTCAGCTACACTGAAATTAAAATGTAGAACAATAAATAAAATATAGTGAAAAAATATAAAGTATAACAAACTCGGCTCGGTTCACAAAAATTGCAGTTCAGCAATCATTTGGTACAAAGGTGAAAAATAGCGATTTATTAACTCATTCAGTACAAGCCAATTCTGGACCAAGTCTGAAAAGACGTTTGAACACGTCTTTGGGAGTGAATGAGTTAATACCATCCTTGTGAATGAGTTAATACCATCCTTCCCCCACCCCTCGAATGGCTGATTGCACCGGTGCAACCTCATTGACAAATGTGGTTGCCTGGGCACCCAAATTGGTCTTGGTCTAGAGCCTTGTTAAGGCTCTAGACCAAGGCTGATGTACTGTTAGCTGTTCATAAAATTTGACAAAGAGTTTCCATTGCGAGACTAATAAAGGTTTTCTTATCTTATCTTAAACACACAAACATGAAATGAAAACACTGGCAAAGAGCATGCAGTAAACAGTAACCCAACTGACTGCAAGCTCCAGACATCTCTCACTAGGTTGCGCTCATCAACACACAAATGTACTCCAGAGTGTGTGTACTACTTTCTGCTTAATTATATTGGCAAACTAGCTCTGTATACAATACTCACAAGATAAGGTCCCACTGTCCAGATTTAGTATTAAGCAGGAGTCAGCACTGATTGTAAATGTAAAGACAGATGTAAGGCAAACAGAAGAAGAGAGTAAGTTCTGCACATGCTTCCTCATTCTTCAGCCCTGTTGGCACATCTGCTCTCTCATTGGGTCACTGCGGTTGTAAAAGCTTCAAGAGGAGCTTCAGCATATTAGGTAGGAACAAGATGAGCAACAACTGCATTCTTGCCCAACAGCTTAAATAAAAATCTGCAGCCGCCTGCAGGAAAACACATGGATCTCCCAGATGAATGGGGAAACACCCGCAGGGAGGGAAGCTAGCCAGCAGGCAGGCCGTCTGACATCATCCATGTCAAGATGTTACTGTGAAGTATCATGTTTAAAGTCTGTGTTTATGTTTATGTCAATTCCAGGCACACGAGTACATCTGAGGCGTTTTAAGATGTGTGCAAGCATTGATGGTACTGCAGCAAAAACTACACTCTCATCCCACTCGCACGCTGCAGTTTCACAGCATACAGAGGAAAGAAAGAGGTTGCCCCACCGAACATCTGACATACTGTAGGCGTTAACACACGCTCAACATTTATTAGCAGACTCTCCAAGACGCGTAAAGAAATGACACGTGTTCACAAACACTTCCACGCCAGCAAATGAAATCTACAAAGTTGAAGTGTATGATGGCAGATAAAAGGAGAAACGAGGTCTAGTTTAGGAGTGCGCGGCCGGGGCTTCGCCAGATGATGGTCTTCATCAGCAGGCGCTTCTAACAACTGCATTGCCACCTTGTCAAAGCTCCACGTCCCACTCTGCGTGGAAATACAGTAACTCGCAAGCGACACCAGATTGAGACGCGTTTCCTGATTCACAATGAGCCCCAACGTTTACGCAATCTCAAGACAAGAGCTGTGCGGGAAACCTTCAGGCTAGTTAGCTTTTACTTCCGTAGCAAGCCCAACCGGCCGTCACCGTGCGCCCCGCTCCGGGCAGCCAGTTCCTCCGCGTCCCTCTCACCCACTCCCTCCCTCCCTCCCTCCCTCCCTCCTTCCAACGCTCGCTCTCTCGGACACGTCCTGGGACTTACCGGTCTGATGTGCTGCTGGTGCCGCGGAGAAGGGGGGACGAGTGCTGGGAGGCTGCCGATCGCCGCTCCGCCGCTTCGGGACAACAGCAAGACTGATCTGCACACTTTCGCAGCCATCTCTGAAGTGAAAGCTCGCCAGGGAAGGAGACTGCTGCGGGCGGACCGAGACGCGCAAAGGGGAAGAGGGAGGGAAGGTGGAGGAGGAAGAGGAGGGGGGTGCTGGTGGTGGGCGGGTATGGTTTGTGGGGCCGGTCTACGGACACGGCAAAATGATTTGCATGAACCTTGAAAGCAGAAACCCAATTCTAATCTCTAATTAATACTTTGAAAATTATATATATCTATATATATATCTATATATATGTTTCTGTATCTATATATAGATAGAGAGAATAAAAAATATATAATCCTAATTGTTTGATGGTAAAAGTAAGGACGTAAATTGTTATTGTACTTTTCACATAGAGGACTCGAAATATTTTCAGGGGTGCAAACTCATTTAATCGCGGGCCATATCATAGCTATACTTTTGTTTTCTGCTTTGCTTTTGAATGTCGTTAACTGGTTTGTTTGTAAATGCTGATAGGTGTTGTGTCTTTGTGTGAAGCGCATTGAGCTGCCTTGTGTATGAAACGTGCTACCTGTACATAAATAAAACTCCCGTGCTTTGCATGGCAAATTCTCCTCGGTGCAATGTAACCTGAACTTTGACCAAGAGATTTCATATGCCACACCTGTATCGGTCAAAGGAGAAAACAGATATTATACAGTAGCAGCTCTTGAATTATGAATGTAAGGGACGAATACTATTCTGACTTCAACCCTTTTGTACTAGTGTAGCTACTGTATTATTTTGTCACTGGCTCTCAACTCTTGCCTTTCCCTTTTAAACTTGATTCAGTGCAATGCATCATTAGGCTACCAGTGGCGTTTCTAGGGGTTGGGGCCATCAGGGGCAAGAGCCCCTGCAATACTATGTGCCCCAACTCCGAATGAAGATTATCCAATACTGTAATTATTAGAAATGTCAATTATGTGTGTTTATATTGAATAGGCGAATCTCCACAAAGTAGAGGTAGATTTGTTTCTGCGGGGCATTTGTGTACTGCATTACCTACGCGTTGTGCATTATGTATATACTGATTGAAGTATAAAAGGAAATGAATGAAAGAGAATGAATGTTCAATAGTAATTACAGACTTGAATGAACTACCAACACTGTACCCATGGCCCCACTGCACGTCACAAATTTCATACATGCTATTTTTAATGTGCAAGGCAAACTACATAAAAGCAGTGTTTGCTTTTTGCCTGCTTGTGCACACACAGACTCATGCTCACCACATGGCAACGTATCCAATGAAACTGGAACCCGCTTTTCAGCATGTGTCTTTATAGATAAACCATCTTTCATCAGTGCACAGAGAAAGTGCATGGATCAAGTTTCATTGTAGTATTTCTACAAAAAGGCAGCCCAGATGAGACCTGTCGCAGCCACACATGGTTGTCGCTAATTTTTATTCAATTTAAAATACGGACTACAATCCTTCAAGGAGATATTCGGCTTTCTGCTCTGCTGTACATTTCCTGTTGCACACCACTCAGATAAACATTCCACACACAGACATGTATACAAGGACTATGTCAGAGACCAAGAGGCGTGCAAACAGTACTGTGCCTCATGAGCTGGGGTGGCTAAAGTGTACTAAAGAGTACTTCACTGGTAGCTGGGCAACAGACATCTCTTTCAAAAAATTACTGGTAGGTGCCTTTTTTCCCCCTGTCTACAGCAGGACACTTTGGTTCGAAAGTTCTGACAGATAAGCTACTGCTGCCCCAAGTCAACACACCCAAAAAGGTGCAGCTTTCAAGATAAAAAGGCTGTTAAACTACTGTACTTTTAAATCACAAGAATAGCAACAACAAAACTGTTGACCAGACCTTTCAGATCACAGGTGTGAAACTCAAGGCCCGGGGCTAAATCCAGCCCGCCACATCATTTTATGTGCTCTGCGAAAGCAAATCATATGTGTCGACTTCAATGATCCTTGCTGAAATCTGTACCGAAATGTTGAATTGTCATGTCTAATAACTAACACTGAGATTTTGCAATAATTTTGTTAACCTGTTTACACTTACTTGAACAATCGAACAAACTATTATAGTTGACCGGTTTCAAAACTAGTAATGTATCAATTTGTTGTGTACAAGTAATAATACAGTACAATGAAATGATTAAGCATTTATTTAGTTTCACTATTAAAATGGCCCTCCAAGGGAAGACATAACTTCAAAGTGGCTCGTGACAAAAATGAGTTTGACACCCCTGTTTTCGATGCATGTAAACATGTTAATGTCACTGTTTGTCTTTATAAAAGTTGAGTTAACCATTCCAGGCTATTTGATTGGAAACCAAATTCCTCTCTCATCTTGTACATACTTCCTGCTCGGCACTTGGCTGGCAACCAGTCAAGGGTGTGCCCAGCCTCTTACCCGAAGCTGGAATAGAATAGTTTTGCCTATTTTTAATTGATATTGATTAATTAAGATCTTGAGTGCTTTTATTCTTTTGACACACTGATAAATCGAATGCTGGAAAATTAATTTGGAGCACTGTGTTGCTTTAAGAAATTGTAACCAAAACCTTTTTGTCATCGTTTCTGTTCAAGTTAGATTTTAGTCACTCCTTGGCAACAACTGTTTTAAAACATTGTAATTTATGTTGACAATTTAAAAAAAATCCATTCTGACTGTTTTACTTCAGTCCTGAACAGTACTTTAAAAACAAAACTTAAGTAAAGGAATTTAATATGTAATTCTTATTTGTATTTATTTTCTTCATGTATTTATTTGTATCTATGTCTTAGTATCTGCATCCCCACCTTTGTATGGCCGCAGAGTGTAAGTGCTCTTGCTACTTGTGGAAAATTAAATTTGAAGTGGCGGTCCAGTGGTTAGCGCGTCGACCTCACAGTTCAGAGGTTGTGGGTTCGTCCCCGGCTCCGGCCTCCCCGTGTGGAGTTTGCATCATTCTCCCCGTGCCTGCTTGGGTTTTCTCCAGGTACTCCGGTTCCATACATTCCAAAAATATGCGTGGCTGATTGAACTCTAAATTGTCCCTAGGTGTGAGTGTGAGCTCTTATGGTAGTTTCTCTCTGTGTGCCCTGCGATTTGCTGGCAACGGTTCAGGGTGTCCCCCGACTACTGCCTGAAGACAGCTGGGATAAGCTCCAGCATGCCCCGCGACCCTTGTGAGGATAAACAGGATCAGAAAATAGATGGTGGATGGATAATTTAGATTGGATGGATGACTGGATAAGATTCCATCCCGTCTGTTGACCTACGAGACGTGGACGAAGCCCCGCCCCGTCTCTCAACGCTCGATGGGAATACGGAAGTGTGCTTGCTCCTCTGCTGCTCATCTGTTTTCTCTGCAGACG
>CAAKHF010004478.1:12411-23245 GCA_901007745.1 Hippocampus kuda
GTACACCCCCCCCAACATGGCTGTTGCCATGGAAACAGAGCTCCTCTGTCAGGTGGCTCCTTGTTGTTGCTCGGTGATTTGCTCTGACATGGCGTCTCGCTGAATCACTCAAGTCACGTGCTTCGGAGATCAGCCGCCGCCCCCAGCCCCCACCCCAACCCGAATTGGGAATACAAAGCGGGTTATGCCGCCCCAGACTCCTCACCCTTAAAAACAATTGGCTTTTTATTACAAAGTCCATACATATTCTCAACATTCGGCCCTGGTGGGAATTAATGACCAGACAATCATATTAGTGCAATAACGATGCTCCATCGTTATCAAGTTGCAGTTTGAAATATTATTAGATTCCAATTCACTGCACGTTCCTCACGTGTAAGATTTGCCTTGAGAGGTGCTCTCCCTCCTTTCACTGTTCTTGATGTTGATGTGCTGTTTTGGGCTGAGCTCAGTGAAGTTCATGTGACCTCACTGCAGGCATCGGGCATCATCATAGAGCAAGGGAGTGGGAGGGTGCAATATATACTGTAATGTATGAGTACACATGGGTGTTAGCAGCAACTCCTAACATAACAATAAGGCACCCAAGGATCAATGGGGGCGAGTAACAACAATAAGGTACTTGAGGATCAATGTAGAACGGAGAGAGAGCGCGAGACAGACAGACAGAAGGGTTTATTACTGTACAGTATGTACATGCAGTCTGACCGCACAAGGGTGTCAGCAACAACATAACGACTCAACATAATACGCCACCAGAGAATGAATGAAAGACGTTTGGATGCAAATTTCCCCCCTTGTAGGAATTACAAAGATTATCTAATGTACTATACATGTACTATATGAATCCACATGTCAGCAACCACATAACGTGAGTTAGCAATGATTATTGTAACTCCTAACATGAAGATAAGCCACCCGAAAATCAACAGTGCTAACATGAATGTGAAACTTATCATGATACTGATGACACTCTTCATGTGGCCATGCGGCGATACGTTCATGTTCACTTCAACAAAGATATGGTCGAGTATATATTTAGACACTTGATTAGGCTGCTTATAAGCAGTTGTGTTGATCTCAAAAGTTAAATAGAACTGAACTGTGCTTGGACAGTGATTCTTTCATGAACCAAAAATACGGTAACATTTGATAACGTTGGTCAACAGCAAATTGTAATCAGAGATGGCTTAATGTTTCCCTCAACGCTCTGTCTACGATTTCAAAAACATCATGTTTTTGAGATGTTTTGACCGATACAATTTATGTACAATACAGATTTTACCACAGTTCAGAAAAAAATCCACCCATTGTCGAATCTAACAATTAATTCATAAATAATATGAAATATATTACAGTAATCCCCCGCCACTTCGCGCTTAATGCTCCGCAGAGTTTTCCAAAATGCAATGGTACCTCTACTTACGAACATCTCTTCATACGAAATTTTCAAATTACCTCAACAGGAAAATATTGCCTCTTGTTACGAAAGAAATTTCAAGATACGAAAGGTAAAAATACAGTATGGGTTGCTACTCGCAGTTCCGTGTTTCCTGAACGCAACACACTTATAGCTGCTCTGCCTTCTGTAGCTGCTACTGAGCGTCATCCTGGCATCCCATTGGCTAAGAGGGACCGCTACCATGTGTTTCTGTGTGTGTAGATAGATAAATATATAGATATGTGTCAATGCAGTGTCCTCGTCTTTCGCGCCTCGGGCCATGAGGCGTTCTGATAGTTTTACGTAAATGTGAATCACCCAGAAAAAGTGTTCACCAGTCGGGCGATTGCTCACTATGCTGATGTTTGCCTTGGACATTTTCGAAGGCAGTTAGTTTCCTACAGTTCGTTGTAAAGAAGGCATTTTCACTATTTTGTGGGAAAAATCTATTCATTATCATGAAGTTTACGTTTATAAAGGTGTTTGTTGTAAGCAAAATTGGCGAATGGAAAATGAAAATCGGGACTTCGAAATGGGAACGTTATGGGGTGAAAACGTAAACGGGGTATGTTGAAAAGGGGTTTGACTAGCTGGAAAAATGGGTGTGACTTGGGCCACCATCTTTCTTTTGCCGACACGTTTGAGCTGTGAAGGCATATCGAATTAAAGCCTCCGGTGGCGAGATTATATCACTGTGGGGCTTTTCCATGTAATACAATAGGGCACTCTAAAGTCACCATGTCAGCTCATAGCCCATGTCCACAACTGGCTTTCAAGTCAGACTTAGCAAAAAAAACAAAAAAGAAGAAAATCCTCTCCTCTCCTTGCCATACCATCTTTATCTGCATGGACTTGCGACCAATAACGAGGCACTCTAAAGCAGCCACTTCAATGAAGAAAAGTTGCTTTTTCAGAGTGGACAGTCTTTCACGCTGCACTTAAATATAGGGGACAAAAAAGTAACTGAAATAATAATAATAATGATAATAATACAGTTCAAAGGAAGTGCACAGAGGTTGTCTAAAAATTGAACCATAAATGTTTAAAAACAATTCTTAAATATGAAATGGTAATATTGAAATTACAAGTTAGATACAACTGAACTAGACGTAGCCCATGATTCTTACCTCTTGACTTACCTCATGATTTCGCACCTCTAATAGTACGCGCACCTCGCTTGGAGAATCTCTAAGCTAGAATTTGACTCGTGTCGATGTCTCCCCTCCGGCAGGAAGTGCGCAAGGATCAATAGGAGGCGAGGGTCTCAAGAGAGATGCACGTTGCAATTACCCCTTGCCCTGCCCACTTATCGCTTTGTGATTTTCATTAAGCAGTGTTTTCCACCTCACAATTATCATATCTGGTTCGTGGTTAGACTGTATGCTTTTATGTATTTGCAATATTTGGATGCTGATTGACTGGTAGTGATCATAATCATGAGGCAGGCACAGCTCAGTTTCAACCCCGCTCCATTCCCCGGGGCCCTCTTCAGATTCTCTTTTTTGCCTCTGAACTTTCCTTTCCAAGCAAGATGGCCCGGAAATGCTTTGGAAAGTTGCTTGGATGCAACATGTTATCTACCTTTAACAAAGGTTACTCCTAACCAACTTTAACAAAGGGAAAGGAGATATATTACCCACAATCCTTTATGGCAGCAATGTTTAAAGCAACAGACCACCGATGACATTTACAGACCATGTCAAGTCGCTGGAGAGTTACAGACACTATGAACATATATATTTATATTTTAAAAGCTTCTATTTTAATTTAGAAAATAGTACAGAACACCATATACAGTATAAACCAACATAGAATACCGTCTTTGTGCAATGTAAACATACGAATTTACCCTATTAATTCTTGTTTTATTTCATGTTTGAGGGATATAATTTCAAGTGAGCAAGAAGTGACATACAATCAGTAGCAAAAAGAGAATATTGTCCCTCACAACCTGTAAAAAGTCATGTTCTTGACCTCATTATGTCTAAAGTGTGTTCTCTGAAATACAAATAATTCCAGAAGTTCTGGTAACCACTGTGTGTACTGTATTTTAAAAAAATACATAAATGAGAACACAAGCTCTAAATTCTGTATTTTCACAAGCAAAAGGTGCACTTGAAAGTCTTAGATTTTCTCCAAAAAGGACAGTCAGGGGTATTTTAAAAATATATATTAAATAGGATAATCATGCATTCAATGAATTGATCAATGTTTCAGTGGGTTCGATGCACGCTGTTGTCATAGTTATAAATGAAATCCACCCCATATATAACTGGAGCGCAGAATCTGTTTGCCAGCGCCTTGCTCAAATCCACTAAAATCGCGTTACACTATCTGCGCCACAACTTAGACTTGGTTTTAAGTGGTCTAAAGTCTAGTCTACATTTTGTCACCAAATTGTCGTGTATGCCGAACGCCCTGTGAGACATAGCGCGGTCTGTCAAATTCCCAAACATGGTAAACTAGACTTTCCCTAACATGAAAATGAAGATACGCCATTCTATGAAAATAGGGCCCTGGAATTAGTCAATAGTTGTCCCACCAGCAGCAAGACCCGTCTTCTGCTTGACCAGGTCATTGTGACGTAGCCCTGGGTTCCCCGTCGTGAAATGCCCACAGTCAATCCTCTCAGAGGGGATTAACGATAAAGACACGCGTATGATGGAAGCTCTGGGCCAAGTACTCAGAAGTAAACATCAACACGCCATATGGGTAATTTTATGCACTTTTCTTTAAAGATGCTGGATTGTGAATTCAGAGATTTATTTCGAAATACTTAAATACATTACAGTGATGAGAATGTGCAAACACAGAGAAATAAATAGTACTCAACTGTGATGAGACTCTGTTTTGTTTTTAGTGTTTTAGGGTGTCTGTTGTATTTGTGTTAATAATTTGTTTCAACTATCTTTGTTTTTGTGTGACTGATTTTTGCTTTGGTCAGGTTAGTGGTGTGAGATTTCAACGCATTCATCTGAAGAGAACGTTATGATTTTGAAGTCTCTCTTTATGTATTTATTTAAATCGGTGAAATTTAACAAAGATGCTAACACTTTTCTATGTAGTGTGTCAAATGTAACAGAATTAAATTTACCTTTCAAGGTACTTTGACTTTTAAGAGCCATTTATTTAGGGGAAAAAATGTACAGTCGTTAAAAGCAAGATTATGCAATTTGATGGGCAAAGGAATAGTTTAATACACTATAGTGTAATGCATTCATGCATGTGATTCTATTTGTGTGACTATAAAAAAGTATTAGAAGGATTTGTATTTGTAAATATCAAGAATTAGGACCTAATTTACGCTCTGACACACACAAAAGGGCGCGGCTCCCCTTTTCGGGCACTCATTGGTTGTTTAATAAATGTGTGACATGCACGCACACACACACATCCACACACAAACAAACACACACATACACTTGCTCGTGGAAGAACATTTTGAATAAGTTAGCCAAAACACTGAAAATGCTTTTACTTTCAAAATAAAACGATGGCCAAATACAGAACCCGAACGTTCATAAAGCATCATAACAGATCAGTCTAACTCAATCAAAGTTATTAATCTATGTCATTAAAATAATATTTTTAATGACATAAAATCATTTGAGGTAAGCAAAGTGTACGCGAGTGACAGTTTTAAGCTGGAAGCGCCAAACCGGAAGTGTTTTGTCATCCTCCAGCTACCTTGTCGGGCAGACACTGACATTCAGTGTCAGCCACTCACAGCCAAGCCGCCTCACAGTGCGACGCACGCAAGGATGGAGGACGAGCTCGTTGGGCCGTGAAAAAAGCGTATCCGGGCGGAGTGGAAAGAAGTCGGGTGACCAATGGGCACGTTCGAGCCCGAATAAGAGGACCTCTCGAAGCCGCATTGTGTCCGCCAGTCGTCGTCGTCGTCATGACACCCGTCCCGCACTGAGGTGAGCGCCGCTAAAATGTGTCAGCATCCTTCTTTCATGGTGCCATGTGTGATGTGGGACAAAAAAAGGCTTCCATGTTGAGGAGGAGGAGAGTGGTTTGTTTGAACCACATCGTGGACCTTTTGGAGAGGCGACTCTGTCACTTTTAGGGGTAAAGATGAACCAAAAGGGGAGCAGTTGGGATAAAAAAGAGGCACCGGGGAAGTGAGTGGGTGTGTGGGTCTTCAAAGAGTCAAGATATTAGCGTTTGATTGGGGCTCAAATTCAGCTCCCTGACCAGTGGTGGTGTCCGTCCGGGTGGGCGTCTAGCTGCATGTTGTTTTCTCCTAGAACTGCCATTCATCCGCTGCTTGCAAGTGAGAGCCATTCAAGCAGCCCCAGCAGCCTCCATTCATGAAGTCCACTGTTGGCACCAGAGCAGGTCTGCACCAGCCAGGCCTCTGTTGCGGCTGCTGGGCTTGCTATTGACTTCCTATTGGGTGTCTTTTAATAGGCCAAACCGCTGTGTGTTTAGATCAAACCCAACAGCAATCAATGAGGGGGGGAAAAACCCCAACATTGAGATGGGTCATTGTATTTATGGTGATTTTTATTCAAGTGACACAAAGAAACAACGTGAATCATTGTTATTAATGGTAAAACTGAAGCACAATTTTATCTGTCAAGCTAATTCTTGTCCTGGTCACTTATTGCAGGGCTCGAACAGAACTGCTCAAGCATAACTGCCCCCCCCCCACACCCACCCATGCCAGCCCAAACTACTGCTGTTCCAACCTCCTGTTTTCTCTTTTTTCATTCAAAAACACAAATATTTCGATTTCATCTGTCAAGCTCAATAGCGCTGATTCTTGTTCTACCCACCTGTTGCTCGGTAGAGTTCACAGGGCTCAAACAGAACTGCCATACAGGTCAACTAAACCAGCAATGATGTTTCAAATGCGTCAACCAGTTTGACGTAGTGCCAAAAGCACATCACGAGCCACGATATCCACAAGTCAGCTGAACTGCAATGTATTTTTGGACAGAGGGAACCTTTGGCTGATGCACAAGGCAGTTTCACTTCCTGTCCCTTACGTCATCCATGTTGGATCTCTGAAAAAATCAAAATATGATTGAATTTACCGTAACACCCCCCAGTAATGCTGTACTCTTCAAAAAATAGTGAAAAGGTCTTGACTGGGGCATTTTTTTCACAACATACATGTCATTTGCCATCAAGTGCAGCTACGGATTCCCCTGACTTGCTCCATTCAACTGAACATTGTAAAGAAAGACAAAACAGTGCCATTACTGAATCAAGTCGGGCCTCTGCCGTCTTTTCTTCACATGCAGAGAAATGGTGAGACCCAAGCCCCGATTACCCTGCCTGTAAAAGTTACCATTTTGCACACAAACCCTGAAGTCGACCAGGCAATTTTCATCCACAATAATGACATTTCCAGTCATTTAATTTCAGTGCAGTGAATTAATACTGCTGATAAGAAGATACAACACCCTTTAAAAAAAAAAAACATGACATTGAATAGATGTCTTTCTGAATGTGTCAATAGAAACTGAATATTTTTTTGACGTATGATTGTGCCGGCGTATCTAATGTCATGTCCGTTGAGTGTATAAGGTTCCGCCTGCATAACTCTGTTGCATCAAATAACTACTGGAGTGGAGGTGTGACGCTCATACTGTATTTGGAGGCCTACGCTCATCTGCGAAATTAGTTAGACTGGTGGGTGAGTGACAGGAAATGGAAGTCAGCGATGGAATGTGTGTCTCCTACACGTTTTGTTCTCCATCCTTTTATCGCTGGCTGCCATATGGACGCTTCAGTTTGTTCCCCATTTGCGTTACGCGACGCCGTCCGCCGGTGGAGGACGGGCTCAGTTCGGTGCCGTGTGCTCAGATGTCAGCATTGGGGAACCTTGTGTGGTTCGGGCATGGTCTGAGCCGGCAGAGATTTGCTGGGTTTGTATCATAGTCGCGTGTCATTGACGTTTATGAAGAGCAGTGGCATGAACAAGGGAAACAAATAACCACTTTTTATAGGTAGTATGAAAGTGCCTTGGTACAGCCTCAGAAGATGGAAAATTGTTGACTTTGCCCTCGCATTTCTGTGCCATGGCCATTTATCCAGAACAATTAGATGGTGAAAAAGGTGGGAAAGGGCCGGTTTTACCGTCAGTGTAAAAGTGGCTTGATACTACCTCTGCTGGCGGTTAAATGCTAGGTCGACTTTGTGCCATTATGTGTCAGTACACTTTAACCAGAAGACTGATATTGGAAAGGTAAGAAAAACTACCAGATGATACCAGAAATGTAAATGCGGCTTGGTACTACCTCTGAAAGCGGAAAGCTGCTGGGTTGATGTCATTCGCCTATTCAATGTCATATTGCTTATTCAGAACAGCGACATGGGGGGAAAAAAGAGCAGGTTTTACAAGTAATAATAATATAATAATACATTTTATTTATAAGCGCCTTTCAAGACACCCAAGGACACTTTACAATAACAAAAAAACACAAAACAATACGGGTTGAGCAGCGGCAGCCAAAACGCGCCAGCGTTCACTCAACCCGGAAGTCAGAAAGAAACCACAAGGGAGGGAAAGGGGGAGAAAAAAAAAACACGCTCCAACTATCCTCTTTTGAGGATAATTTGAGTTAGGCAAAAAACTCCTGCACAAGCATATGACAGTTACAACAGGTCACAAGACAAAAACAATGAAGACGGTGATAACAAGGGAATGTATGAAGGAGGGGGAGATGGTGGGGGACTAGCTTCCGTGCATATTTTACAGTACGGCAAGTACCGGTACTGTAAAAGTGTTTCCATTGACAGTTGATAATTGCCAAGTCGACTTTGTACCATTCCGTTTCAGTGCCATTTATACAGAAGAGCGACATTGAAAAAAGGCTGAAAACTTCCAGATTATATACCAGCAAAGTACAGGGGACATTGTACTACATCTTGCGGTGTAAAATTGCTGGATTGACCCCAACCGGCCTATGTCATGTGAGTGCCGTTTTTACAGAACAGTGAGATAAACCACCGAATGCAGAAATTTACCAGGCTGCTCTTCTGACTCCATTCTTTGTTTGTGCCGCTGATACAGAATTGCAACACTGACAGGTAGTGTAAAAGAGGCTTGATACTACTTCTGTAGGTGGGAAACTACAAGGTTGACTTTGTGCCCCGTTCCGTGTCAGTGCTTTACAAAATAGTGACATGCGAAAAAACAAAACAAAACAAAACATTCTCCTTTGTGCCGTTCCCGTGTCGATTGTTCATGCCAAAACCTCCTAGCCAGTTGCACCGGGGAGGCCATCAACGGTCAGTTCAAAGGTCAGCGGCAGGAAGGTGGGCTGACGAGCTATTAATGATGACCCCCAACTTCTGTTTCTCATCCTGCTGCTTCTGATCCGACATCGTCAACGTCCTCCTCAGTCATAATTTTTGTCTCCAACCAGTGTCAAAGCCGCATGCTGGCACACTGCAACAATCCTTACTAATCTAATCATTACTGTCATCTTGATACAATCAATTCGTTGTTTTACTGTGACTGTTGGAGTTTGTGTGTGGGACACGGCAGCTGTTTTGTCCTCAAACGTCCTCACTCCGGAGCCCTATTTACATCTTATATAAGAAAATATCCTTAACGAGTTCACAGTGAAGGTGCGTGCCTCTGTCTACTGTACTGTCTGTGCTGCGAGCTGTGTTTGTGTGTGTGAGTGCATGCGCATATGCACAGTGTAGGCTAATCTTAGAAAACATGGCCGGACCCAAACCCCCTGGGGTGAGCGCACGACATGACCAATCATGCTCATTAACCGATCACGGCCAGCGTGCTGCTGGCATGAAGCAGCTCGCAGGGGGATGTGTGCTTGTAATGAGTCTGTGTGTGCGTGTTTGGAAAAAAAAAAACGTGGAACCGGACTCTACAAAAATATTTTGTGAAAATATCAAAACCAATCTCTTCAACTTTTGAAATTCTTTTAAAAATATTTTTAGAGCGGCCCGGTGTCGAGTGGTTAGTGCGTTGACCTCACAGTGCAGAGGTACCGGGTTCGATTCCAGCTCTGGGCTCCCTATGTGGAGTTTGCATGTTCTCCCCGGGCCTGCGTAGGTTTTCTCCGGGTACTCCAGTTTCCTCCCACATTCCAAAAAGGATATACTGTAATAAATTTTGAGGATAAAACAGATCAGAAAATGGATGGATGGATGGATGGAAATATTTCTGGAAGCGAGTGTTCTGATTGATTGATTGAATCCGATTAATCCATTGATTAATCGGATTGATTTTCCATTACTAAACGCAGTCAAGTACATGTGAGGTTCAGGTGTTATTTTTGTCCATTTGGGGTCGCTATCTCGCATTCTATTCAAAGCTGTATTTTTTTTTCTGTAGTATCTGTGGCTTTGAGTGTATGTCTTAAAAATGCATGGCCTGTCCTGGCCTGGTGAGGGATGTGGTGTGGAGAGTTGGCTGGCTCAGCTAAACCGTCAGTCAGTCTGTGTGTTGAGTATGTCAACGTTAGTTGTGAAAGCTTGTGAATGGATGAATGTGTTAGAACGAAAAAACAACCAAGCGTGGAGTTGTTACAGGAAATGTAAATTGCTGCTGATCACACATTGTTTGATCAGATGATTTTTGGGGGTTTTTTTTGTTGTTTTTTTTTTTTTGGATTGATTTCAATTTATTGTCACTTCAGCCGTAGTATACTAATTATCCAGCACTTGTACAGCATTGCTAGTTTCTTATGTGAGGAGGAGACTGTCCCTAATGTCACATTTAATGCTACATGGCTAAAAGTGTCAAAAAATCAAGTATTTTGGGGTGGGAGGGGGGAAACAAACACAAGCTAAAAATTTATCTGTATTGCAAAAACCAAATATTAGATGTATTATACAGCAAGATTTTGGTCATATAGGTTAGGCTTATGCTAAAATAAAGGCAAATGAACCATATGACTCACTAGATGTCCGAGATAAAGGCACCAATCAGTTTAACTATTAATTTCGGTTCAATTAATAAACGAAGAGACAGACTGAACTTTATTCCGTCATGACTTACTGTGAAAGACAATTTGATGATCTACTTCAACTAGAATGAACTGTGCTTCTTATGATTTTTTTTTTTTTTTGTTGCCAGAATCCTCGCTGTTCATTCAGCATACTGGATGTCACTCTTGAAGGCCTGCCTCAGATACACGAAGAAGAAGAAGATGATTTTACAGGCTACATTTTCTTATCCTTTGTTTTCTTATCCTTTCTTCCCTGCTCAGTTTACTCTTGCACGCAGTAATCCCAAGCATCTGACGGAGATATCAGGCCCACCTCACCCTCAGGGGAGGTGGGGATGGGGGGAGGCAGAGGAGACACAGTGGTGGTAGATCTTAACAACAGATTGGGAGGAGCTAGCAGAAGGAGGAAAGGGTCCAGTGGCTCTGAGGTTGAAAGCCGAGGGGGGGGGGGGGG
>CAAKHF010004479.1:3742-14659 GCA_901007745.1 Hippocampus kuda
TGTCAAACACGAGGCCCGGGGGCCAGGCCTGGCCCGCCACATCATTGTATGTGGCCCGCGAAAGCAAATCAAGCATGTCAAGTTCCATGATGCTTGCTAAAGTCAGAACCAAAATTTTTAATTGTCATATGTTTTCCACAATAACAGTCATTATTCTTGACTTCTGATTTTAAAACTAGTTATTCATCCATTTGTTGTGTGCTGTGTATGTGATATATGGGGAGGTGCTTAAACATTTAGATGGTTTCCCAAAATTCATAACGGCCCTCCAAGGCAAACCGTAACTACAATGTGGCCCGCGACAAAAATGAGTTTGACACCCCTGGTCTACAAGAAATGTGATCCACTGCACGTAGATCTGCTCCTTCTCACCATCATCATCGTCACTCCGCCAGGTCAGGTGGGGACAAAACTGAAATGCTTGGGGGATACTTTTCCATTGCACAGCTGTTATCACACTCTGCCAGAACATCCTGTACTTGATCAGTTAGAGACCTGCAGAGTGCATAACAAAGCGTGATAAAAGTACAGTAGATGAGGACTGATAAAGATTGTTGCCATGCTTCTTTTACCATTGGCACGTTCAAGAGGAAAGACCTCATGGTGCACCAACTGTCACAGGTGGCAAACCATCATGTGAAAAATGGAAACAAGTTCGGCGTTTAATCTGCAGAGTTGCCAGCTGTGAAATTGGCGTCAATATAAAGACTGAAAGGCAGGAACCTTTGCAGAATCCCCACGCAAAAATGCGAAGTCCCTCATGCAGATTCAGTAGCTTTCTTAACTGTGTCAGACATGCATAAGCCTGCTGAGAAAAGATTAAATATTGCACAAAGAAGGGCAGCATGTCATTAAAGTGTTGCACTGTCAAGACTGCATTAACAAGATTAACAAGAACCTCCACATTTAATCTGGAGGGTTTTTTTTTTTTTTTTTTTGCGGAGACAACCGATTCACAGCAAGCTCCTGCAGTTGTGTCGTTTCAGCATGACTGTGCTTTAGTCAACCTGAATTAACATTAGAGATGTATGTAGTTTAGACAAGTAGATTTCAAAGAGGAGTTTGCAGGCTCATATGCGCCAAAGAAGCAAAGACATGTTCAAGCACAAATGCAACGTTAACTGATATCATTTAAAACCAGCAAAACTCTTGACAAAATGACAAAAAAACTTGGAAGCAAAACTTGCTATTATATGGGAATGTGTTGTTTTGAGGGTTTGGCCATGTGAAAATGTTTCCGGAAGGCTAGCATTGCCAAAAATAGTCTGATTTGAATTCAACGCTTTCACGGACAGCCAATACTACAGTGGACAGTTTATGATGTTATCAGGTTACAGGGTGCATGAAAAGGTTAATTTTGTATGACTTCCTGTTAAATTCACTTTATGCCGATCAGACTGAGATCGTGCAGATTGTGAAATTATAGGAAATCATCCAGATTGAGTTCATTAGATTAAAAGGTGAAACTTTCACGATCAGAATGTTAAACTGTTAATGTAGTACCGTTCGAAGTCAAATTGACAACTGCAAACATGTTCTTAACTTTTGGGAGGTAGAACTTCATCTGTGAGGACTTGGACACTGGTGCTGCAGCGTCACGGATCGAATCGCACTACTGGTCAAAAAAATACAATGGCAACAGGTTGATGGAGAGATGCTGGACTGCTTTTTGACGACTATGGAGTTGTACTTTGCAAAGCAAACCTACCCACCACACTACACTGTAAATAATAATTACAAAAAAAAAAAAAGTTGACAGAAATGACAATTTCAAGGCAACAAACTTTGATAACATTTTGGGCAGTTCAACAAAATATTGAAAGTTTCCGAATGTGAAAATGACCTTTGCCGCAAGTTGTGTTTACAGTGTAGCCGAAGCACTGAACAGTTTGCGCAACGCTT
This sequence comes from Hippocampus kuda, assembly GCA_901007745.1. NCBI lineage: Eukaryota > Metazoa > Chordata > Actinopteri > Syngnathiformes > Syngnathidae > Hippocampus > Hippocampus kuda. The sequence continues at coordinate 5,645 of CAAKHF010004479.1, forward strand.
CAATCTGACATCTCTCCTTGCGTGTCTGCATGTGTGTGATTTCTTCTGTTCTTTTAATTGGATGACATTAACTACACAGCAGAGTGGAAACTGAATTTCCCCTTGAGCAATGAGAATCATAAAAAAAAAAAAAAATGCCATGAGGACCATGCAGAGGTAGATTTCTGCTTGTGGTTATAAAGTGAATCACATATTTATTAAGGACTTGCTGTATAGTACTGAAGAGCTGGAATGTAACTGTGCATTTTGCTTTCCTTCTTTTTAATAAGTTCAATTTTTTTGAGCCAATGTCGTCATCAATGTTTTTCAAAATAAAAGGAGCGATTCTCCAAACACATTATTTACCAGTGATCACATCTTCACTGAGGATGTTTACATTTTCACAGTTGACATGTATCTGCTCGAGTCGTATCCTCATTAAAAGTCTGCCGATAAATCGCCCGAGACAGAAGACAGACAACAAACAGGGGATTCCACCAATGTTTTGGAGGGTGGAGAAAAGAAAGTAAAGTGCAATCAGTGTCGTGTGAGAGGCTACTCAAAACACAAAGCCAACATGAAAGCGGAGGTGATTTCAAATAATTAAAAGAATCAATCACCTCTTCCTTCCTCAGGAATTTGAGCTTGAGGAGACAGAACACAGGTAAAATATGACGTGCTCTTGTGCAACCAAAGGTTCATTCCTGAAGGCCTGCATGTACCAAGATCAAGATAAGAGGCACCCAGACAGATTGTACTCAAAGCAGTCTGAGAACACATTTCATACAATTCTGCAGCCCTATTCAGTGATGTGTGCAGGAGGAAGAGGAAGACAACATTGTCAGTAGATGTAACCTACATCTCATTTAAATTAATTCAGGAAGTAAAGGTAGTTCAAGCATTTCCAAAAATGCTGAAACATGACTGTACTTGTAGGCCTTTTGGTTGAATCAGATATGGGAAAAATGTCAATAGTTTCCTGGCACAAACAGTACTTGCCTTAAAAAAATAGATTTATGATAAAAATAAAATCATTACACATTTAAACAAAATCCAATTGAAGCACATAAAAGGACTGAAATATTGCAGTTGGTTTTTCAGATTTAATCACAGATTCTATGATTCGACGATCGAGTTCACACAAGTCTATGGGGGGTACAGTATACGCCTCCATGCAATGTATCTGCAGCCTTATAATCTTACCACATATCTAAATTGCTTTAGCGCTCAATAGAACAAAATCACATGCGTTCATGCAACATTACCTTGCCAGAATAAGCGTATTCTGTCAAGCGGCAGACATACATACACTCACACATACACACATATATATATATTCTCTATATATATTTTTTCTCGCAAAAGCAGATTTAAAATGATTTTAAATACATAAAACAAACATGAAAAAAATAAATACATGTCAGGTCTCCATTTAGAGTACATGTGTTAAAGCAATTAGGAATGGATAAAACAGTAAAAACAAAAAAAAAAAAAACAATCAAATTCCCAACCCTCAAATTTATTACTCACCCAAAAATTACATTCATTAATTTATGTCACACATCCAATATTTCTGCTATTGAGACAAAACTATGACATAATCTACTCCTAAATGGCTCTATTTTAACTGCCTTGACCTTGTAAATGACCGCTTGTGTCTGAATGAACTAAAAACATATACAAAAAAACAGGATTTAACTGGAGTTCTGTTGCACTTTCACCAGAGGCGGGCCTTCCATCAGTACTGACATGTTTACACTAATGTATATACCGGTATACATACCTGTATATGTATATGTATATGTATATGTATATGTATATGTATATGTATATGTATATGTATGTATGTATGTATGAAGGTGTGTGTGTGTGTGTGTGTGTGTGTGTGTGTGTGTGTGTGTGCGTGCGTGTGTGTCTCTCAATGGTATCACTTCCGCTTTCTATTGTTTCATTCACCTGGTAAAACATGCTTCACGGTACTGACGGAAGGCCTATCAGTGTGTCATCGATGGATTCCTAGTTTGCTGGCGACTGACAAATGACTGAAAACTTTGACAACAGCCAACAAAATTGGGTTTTCGTCCGTCACGAGAATCGTCACTAACCGGGTCAGTACCAACAGCCCTTTCCCAGTCCGTCACAGACAATAACGGAGTGATGATGACACATTTGGATTGAATTAATGATGGGTGGGTGGCCTGGCCGCTGGCAAATGACAAACCGGCAAAATTACTGACGCGACCATCTCTGATTTTAACAATAAATCTGCAAGTGCACAAGATCAGTCTCTATATTGAAACGCCTCGTTTTTTAGTGAACCGGTTTGTAAAACATTTGAGCCATTCAAACTAGGCCAGGACCAATTACCGCTTTGACAGTTGACCGCGGTTTTAAAAAGTCAAGTTTCAAAAACCACAAATCCTGTCTCTCACCCGTAATGAGCTCTTCTTTTATTTCTGAGGGGGACATCGAAGCAGGGAATGAAATGATTTCAATGAGCCGCCTCTTTCAACTTAATTATCTCCCTTAAACTTGTGTTTTTCCTCCTCAGTGAGCACAGAGCAGTTAGGGAGAGGAGGGGGGGAACGAGATTCAAGTTATAGTATATACGTATACTGTAGACACACAGTATACACACACAGCTCAGAGCAAGGCATCCTGGGAGGCCTACCGCAGCCATTTGGGGTGGTTCCACTCACGCTGCAAGGACACACATGCACACAGCTGTGAACATCGATCATCTAATTGTGGTGTTATGGCATTTTCAAAGTATTTTGATGACTTGCCAGCTGATCTAGAACTGCGATATCAGCAGAAAGTTATTCTGTATGAAGGTAACGACCCATACAAGATGCCCAAGGCTGGTTTTTCGGCGGAGAATGCTTGGCCGAGTGTGTCTTATCCCGACATCGTTGACCACGTGGTGTTGGCGACAAGCTCTGTGACACACCGCCAGAGAATAGCCGACCAATCATTGTAGGCTCACAACTATTTTGCAAATTAAAATGGTACATTATTCATCTTCCGAACCGCTTTATCCTCACTAGGGTCGCGGGGGGGTGCTGGAGCCTATCCCAGCTGTCATCGGGCAGTAGGCGGGGGACACCCTGAAATGGTTGCCAGCCAATCGCAGGGCACACAGAGACAAACAACCAAGCACGCTCACACTCACACCTAGGGACAATTTAGAGTGTTCAATCCGCCTGCCATGCATGTTTTTGGAATGTGGGAGGAAACCGGAGCACCCGGAGAAAACCCACGTAGGCCCGGGGAGAACATGCAAACTCCACACAGGGAGGCCGGAGCTGGAATCGAACCCGGTACCTCTGCACTGTGAAGTCGACGTGCTAACCACTGGACTACCGGGCCGCCCTGGTACATTATTTCTGCACCAAATATTTTATATGTATTAATTTAAAAACAATATTCAGACAAATAATTTTTTTAAAAAAGATTTTGAGAAATTTCAGAACTATAATTTTAATAGCTTGATGCCACAACAGTTTTGGTCAAGGTCATCATACTGTTAAATAATATCAGCCCATGCCTAATTCAAATCTAAATATATTATTTATATTTTTTAAGCATTGATTTATGTCTTTTCTAAAGTATAAAGTGGATATGAAAAGTCTACACACCGCTGTTCTGGAGTGACTAAAGATTTTCTGTCATCGTTTATTATGTGGTAAATGTCGAATTAAAGTTGATTAATCAATAATTGAGGGTTTTGGGTTTTTTTTTTGCACCACGGTTGGTTTCACATTAAGACAAATGAACACGCTCACATAGTAATAAATACAAACAAATGATTAAAATTACAACTCACCATTAGGCTGAGTGTAGTGTTTTTTTTTTTTGTCTGTGCATGTTTTTCTGTTCCAGTGTTTTGTCAGTCAAAATTAAGTATATTTGTATTTCTATTTCACATGTGCTTTTAGTGTATATGAGGCTGAGGACTTGAGTATTTTGTAAGTGCTTTGGTATAATCTTTGGTAAAATATGGCCAGATGCTGGACTACAGTGATGACTTGTGTTAAGGCAGGTTTTGATGTACTATGGTTATAAGTGGTTGAGTGAGCAACTAAATGCCATTACAGACGCAGGAGGCGTGCCTTTGGCATGAGAGCCAATGACAAATGTCACCCCTTTAACTGTGAACAGGTGCCAGAGTAAACAAGGCCAATCAATAGGTGTCATTACTGTAAAAAACAAACAAACAAAAATAAAAACTGCGTGTGATCATTGCATCTTGGTGCTAATTTTGTCAGATAGGTACAACAAGGTGGGTGCAGAAAAATAGAGCCACTTCTCAACAAGAACAGGACAAGTGGTCACTGACTGTGTTGGGTATGCCATTCTCTGAGCTGCTTTTCTTGTTGATGTTGTTGACAAACAGGACGGAACAGGTAACACGTCCAAAACAAGGCTCGCTTTCCCATTGAAACTTTGTATTGACACCAAGTCTGAAGGAGCCAGTCTCTCAGTTATAGTGAGGACAATGGGCAGGACATCGGGGGTCCAGCCATTCCAACCATTACAAAGAAACTGACTTTCTTCCTGCAGATTATCGTGTTCATCTTCAAGTCAACATTGACTCCCTCAGCCAAATGGCTCCCAGTGATGATGGAACTCAACAACTTGCCTCTCGCTGAGAGAGTTTCAGTGTACTCACTGCACATGCTACAGGTCCAATTCGTCTTTGGGGTCTAACATTCCAAGTTGCGGGCAGAGAAGGTCAAGCTCTTTCTGTGCGTCTTCATCCTATTAAGTTAATGCATTGAAATAGTCATTTCATGATTTGAACGTCACTTCACATCAAAATAATCCAGTGTCCCTTTTCCAGAGCTATAGCACAACAAGCTGAAATAACATTAGCATGTGTTTTTATTTTTGTCATTATGTCAGATTTCGGACATGTAATGTTTTTTTCCTTGAATATTTGATCAGGTACTTTTAGTTTCCAGTACCTGACCAGGTCAGGAAAAAAGTACTTGATTGTACACAGTATCAGTTCGTACAGCTCCTGCTCTTGTAAAGCAGTTTTGCCGGCACAAGAACAAGTAGTTCTGTTTGGAGCCATGCAGGGCTACAGGGTCAAAGAAGTACTTTTTGTTTTTCATGTGATGTTTCCTACCTCTTTTGAAACAGACTGCATGGATCCGGCAGCCTCACACATCTCCCTTGCCTTCTTCCTGTACCCAATGTCTCTATAGCACTGTCACAGAGAAGGACAAGGAGAGACCTTTACAGGGAGCCCGAAATTCCAAATATAGGATATCAACAAATACATTGGCGAGTCAATCATGAGGCACCAGTGCACACTAATCTAAAGAGATTTAAATACAAGACCCAAATTCATGATATGATATTCGTGATGTGCATTCGCTTTGGGAGAGAGAACCAAAACTGTATCCAATTTGTTTCCAATTTATGGTCCATTTACGTGCCCTATTCTTTGTTTTGGCCACTCATTCAAACAATTGTTTGCCTGACTGTAAACAGTGCATCACCACACAGCGCCGAGGCATTTCACTGAATAACAATGGCAAAGAGCAGTTAATGGGACAATCAACAATTGCAGTACAATGGCTGACTGGCGACTCGGCATTCGTAAATGATGTCACTTGTCGGAGATTGCCGGACAAAAGCATTTTCATTGTTAAGTGCGTTACTACGGATTTAACTATGAAGCTCGGTTGTGTTAAAAAAACAAACAAAAAAACCCCCAAAAAAACCAAAATATGCTTGAAATAGTTTTAGCTCGAAGTATTACTCAAAATATGGTTCGCCAAGTTTACTTCACACTTGAAATTTAGGCATTAAAAATACCAACAAAAGGAATCTATATGATAACAGACCTTAGCAAGAAATACATAGTTGAGTTTGGAATATCTCGGATGGATATCTTCAACCTACAACAGAGAAAAATGTTAAGGTTAGCTTTCAGAGAGAAATATGTTCATTTCTGGTGATGTTTGCAGTCGCTCTCTAAACACAAAAGCCTTTTTTGGCAGCTTTGCTTCCATGTCATGGGCTACAAGTTATAACAGGGAGCAAGAAATTGAGGGGTAAAGATACACAAGAAGCAAGAAAGAGGCACGCACAGTTATATTAGCCAGAAGCAAAAGTCATGTCTCTACTATATAAACAATCAAAATTGTGAGAACACACACTAAGCCTCTCTAAACACCGAGGGTTTGGCCTCTGAGAACTTGGCACGGGAGAGATTTGGGAGGAACTTGAAATTGAGCGTTTGTCAAAATGGGACACAAGAACGTTTCTTCTTTAACAGTGAGTCTGTTTTCCTTATTTTTTTTTTTTTGTTTGTTTGTACCATACGACCCAAGTAGCTAAGCAGTTCCTGTCAGCCGTTGCAGACAGCTCATTATATCTAAATTGGGGTTGGTTCTAATTTGTAAGAATGGAGAAAAACAGAACCTTCAGAAAATTCTTCAGTGCGTCTTCAACTGTGGCACTGGGAGGTTCTCCAAATAATGCAGCAGCAACTTTCCTCTCTAGCCAAGACAACTGGGCTACCTGCAAAAGGAACACCAGACGTTAGGAAAATTCATCCTATTTTTTGACTAAAACGTGCTAGGCTTAAGATAAGATAAGATAAGAAAACCTTTATTAGTCTCGCAATGGAGAAATTCCCAATTCACAGCAGCAAAGTTATGAAAGGAAGAAGTAGAACAAAATATAGGAGCTGCTGGAAAGGCAGCTACTCTCGCGGCGCCATTTTGAAGTCAAAATAACAAAAATAACACAACACATAGGACACAGACAGTCGTGCAATCTTCACCACTTTTCTGCATACACTTTGTTGTCTGAAGCAGTTATAGATGAAAGAGGATCAAAGTGTCCTTTCACCAGTGGATCAGAGACGCCATGCTGAAAATGTGCACATGTCTGTTACAAGCAAAGTTTTGAAGGCAAACACGAAGCTGTAGCGTCCATTGACGCTTGAAGATGGCTATTATCAATGTGTGGTCAGATTTTCGAGTTGATTGCATCGAGTGCTCATTTCCTGCTGTTACACCATCCAATTCGACAACCATCCATAAAGATTTCTTATCTCTTGCTTAAACTTCAAACAGCGAAAGGTCAAACGGCAATGTGATATTTTTAGTCGATGCATTGCAGTTAATCTAAGCGCCACTGTAACTGCCATACAGTATAGGATGGAAATCATTTCAATCAGGTGTGTTGCATCAGGTAGAGACGGAAAAGATGCAGGAAAGCGGCCCTCCAGGACCGGAGGTTTGAGACCCCTGGTCTCGACTTTGGGAACGCTTGTGGGAAAACTCGTCTTCGACTCTCCTAGATCATTGTCACGGTTGACCAAATTTCAAATTTTCAAAAAGGGAAAAAAACCATTTCAGCATTGTACGACAGGTAAGGAACTGCCAATCGCTTTCTGTTTCCACCTGTTCACTGCACGATTAACGACAGCGGATGGGATTTTAAATTGTATGTATCGTTGTAATGGGAATTTGACATCTAACAGGGCAAAAATATAAGTACTGTTCGTACCTTTGAACGCTGACCAGTTATTTTGCGGATTAGCAAAGTTGCCTGCTCATGCTCTAGTGTGCATTCCGTGTAGCTGCTCAAAATGCTGATTGTGCTGACCTTCACCAACTCCCAACAAGATAAAACAAGAGCGCAAGATGCGGGGGGAGAGAAGGCTCCCTTGACAGATCTGTGAATGGTGTCTCTCCATGTTTTTATCAAATAAATCTCATCATTTTTTATAATACTTGTCTTGGCTTCCCTGGACAAGACATCGAACAGTAAGTGAATTTGCTGTTTTTTGAGCTGATATCTCTAAGTAACAGTGAGTAAAAACAAAAATTTAAAAAGCTCAGTGCAAAAGAGGCTTTGGGAGTATTTTGATTTTCCATGACCACGAGTGGTTTACACACTTGAACCCATCATTTTTTTCTTTCATTCATTTCACTTTTCTACCAGACTATATCTGGCTACAAGTCTGCTTCACACCATACATCTGCGCCGTCTAATTGCAGGTATAGAATTGCCATGGCGTCATCGCAGAATCTCTCAAACACTAGATCATTGTGGGACATGCAAACGGGACAGAGAGCCAATAAAACTCAGATTGTGAAAACATCAGGTGTTAGCGCACTGCTCCTGACTCCTGGCGTGATTAGTAAACGTGACTGTTGTTGACTTTTATGACAGTGATCTCCCTAATAACTTATTTCCTTCCTGACAGCTCGTCTGATATTTTGACTGGAGCAACTCTAGAAAAATAACCACAAAAATATATGAGTCATGCAATGCCCCAAATGAACTGCTAGTAGCTCAAGGAATGGCTCACCAGACACTGAAAACTATCCAGAGCTGTATCAACATGTGGCACTATGTTGACCAGAAGTTGCATGAAAATATGTTCTAGTTTACAATCTGATTGAAAACTAACAAAGGCTGGTGTCCTGTATCCTTCTCCTGAACATCCTCATGGGGAAAACAAACGGTGAGGAAAACCCAAACACAGGCTGATTAAGGGGAAACGGTGGCCGTGTTTGCAGAGGGAGACGAGAGGTCGGGTCGGCTTTCAAGACGGAAGCGCCCGTGGATGTGGGGAGAGATGTAAGAGATAGCGAGCGTCACACACAGCATAGCACCAGCGGCCCAGCAGGTAGTACGACAGGGGGTCTTGAGGCTTCAGCTCAATGGCTTTATCCAGATGATCCTGAGGCAGAAGCAAACCAGACAGACGGGGTGAATATTTTGGTTGTTGATTCATGTCACAGCTGCTACTTCCATCACCCTCTGGTCTGACCTGATCTGTCCTGCTTCAACAACCTAGAACTATTCCGCAAACATCTCGCACACACGCGATCGTGGAAGGCAGCCACCCAATTCAGCCTCTCGCACGCCCGCCCTCCTTCTTTTCCATTCACCCTCACTACCATTTTACACACCCATTTTACACACACACACACACACACACATACGCCTTCAACAAATGAGATCACGGGACTTAAACTGTTGGATTAGAAAGTTCATCAC
>CAAKHF010004481.1:0-10412 GCA_901007745.1 Hippocampus kuda
TTTTAAGTAACCTAAAACACTTGTTTTTGGACTGTTGGAGGAAACATGAGTACCTAGAGAAAAGTCTAAACACAAGGAGAACATGTAAACTCCATACAGGAAGTCCTGCGCTCGGATTCAAACCCTCGACCTCTGCACTGTGTGGTAGAGGTGCGACTGCCCATCGTGCTGCCCCAGCCTAAACTAACCAAACCTAATTCATTCTATCACGATTTCTGAAGGTCAGAGCCCAAAATGGGTTGAAGCAATCTTCATTCTGTAAGTAAAGTACATTTTATTTATACAGTACAGTGGAGTAGCATAGTAAAAATCCATGTATTGACGTCCATTAGAAATGCATTGGGGAAAAAAATATAGCTTTTTTTAAAGCATACAATTCCTGAAAATATATTATTCTGTAAATATTAATAATACTGTATGTCACTATGCACTGGAGAGCACTTTTCACAAAGAAAACTCACAAAGCGCTTCAGTTATTCAGTGTTTATTCTATCAGTTATACAATAAAGGAAGATATATATAAAATACAGAATCACCAAATATTATATAGATTTAAAATTTACTTATTTAACCTTTATTGAGGTAATCCAACTGAGAACAGATTCATTTTTACAATGTCGACCTCGCTGCAGACAGCATTGTAAAACAAAGCAAAAGCAAGCACGATAAAATATTTACAATGAACTGTAAAATGTGATGTACACAAATTGTACGCAAAACATAAAACACACATACACGAGATAATAATAATAAAATTATATTAATAATACAATTATAAACACCCAGTAAAATTAATCTCCAATCAAAATACACCATGGCTCCCTTTAGCCTACCTTAGTTGCTGGAAAGGTCTCATTTTACGAGTTTGAAACTGACACGCTCGCAGCATGCATGTCACTCACTAAATGAGTCTAAAATAAACAAGCAATTGTAGTCTTCCCAGAGCAGGTACTTCGTAAATTGGCGAGCAATACACATACAGAAATATAGTTCAAAAGTTCACGTCTCATCTAGTCGTCTCTCTTGCTTCAGTGTCCTTTTTAGCGCCGACCCTTCCAACCTCTCCAACCCTGGAGACTCACTTGGCTTCCTATCGTCCAGCTCCTCAGCAGCCTTACCATCGCTGGCAGTCCAGTAGCACCAACATCCTCCACCCAACAAAAACAAAAAACTGGGGCTGACTGCAAAAAAATGTTACTGGTACTGGTTACTGGTAACAAATTGCTTGTGTTTCACATTGTTATTAAAGGTGGACAATTTGCAAATTTACTTTTTTTACAAGAAACATGAAGTCGATGCACATGATTTGCTTTAAATGCCTCCAGACCTTACATTTGACACCTGTTTTATAAAAGAATACAATGTGCCTTTGCAATGGGCCAGCTTTTATTTTAATTACCGGCACTTGCTTAGAATAATTGGGCAAGAAGATCAAAAGCGACATCACATATAGAAAATCAACGATGTCATGTAACGCAGACAGAAGATAGCACTTAACCAAAATGGGTGAGCCAAAATATTGTCTTTGCAGTGTACCATATCATCATCTCTTATCAGAATCAAATTTATTGGCCAAGTATATAAAAAAACACAAGGAAATTCCTTTCCTGTGCAGAATAATAATACAGTCTCAATCACCACCATCAAATGTCAATTTTGTTGCTGTCTCATGACAACCAAATACGTACAATTACGAATCGCCATATAGTCTCCCAATATATTCTACCAATAATAACCTTTTATTTCCCCTGTGTTTCCGTCAATACAGATTAAAGGTTTTATACATTTTCCATCCACCCATCCATTTTCCGAACCGCTTAATCCTCACTAGGGTCGCGGGGGGTGCTGGGGCCTATCCCAGCCGACTTCGGGCACTAGGCGGGGAACACCCTGAACCGGTTGCCAGCCAATCGCAGGGCATTATACATTTTCCTTTCTTCAATTACATACATACATACATAATGTGATGTATTGTTTTCTTCCAATGTTGCAATTACCATAATCTGTGACCCAACCTTGATTTCTCTGGTACTACTCACATCTGCATAGTATCTCCGGATGGTTTTGATATATTCCATCCAAGGGTCGCAGGGCATGCTGGAGCCTATCCCAGCTGTCATCAGGCAGTAGGGGGGCACGCCATGAACTGGTTGCCAGCCAATCGCAGGGCACACATAGACGAACATCCATCCAGCTGACAATCACACCTAGGGACAATTTAGAGTGTTCATTGAACTCCACGCATGTTTTTGGAATGTGGGAGGAAAACGATGTCCCCAGAGAAAACCTATACAGGCATGGGGAGAGTACCCAGAGAAAACCCACGCAGGCACAGTAAGAACATGCAAACTCCACAGTGGAAGGCCGAAGCCGGAATCGAACCCTGCACCTCTGCACTGTGAGACTGACATGCTAAATAGTCGCTCACCGGGCCGGTGGTTTTGACATATTAACCTTCCTATTCTACACAAACATTTGCATTTTTATCAAACAATAATGCTAAATCAATACATTTTTTTGTTTTTACTTTTTGGTAACAGGGAAAAGCTAGCCGCAAATATATCAATTATATATTTACCGTTTAATCCAATATTTTGTCTTGCGGTATTTTTGGTTTCTTTTCCTTCGCTCGTGCGACGTTCCCTTACCCTCGGACTAAAGAAAGTCTAAATGGTTGCCTCGTGAAAAACACAAATTTTGGGTTGTAATTAATGGTTTCCGTCTGTATTATTAATTCACGCATGATTGAAACACTACAATATCCCTGTGTGTATACAAGTAGCCATCTATAATCAAACAGTTGGAAAAAAAGCCAAGGGGGTGAGTCTACAAGCACGTCCATGTTCTCGACCGAATACACATAAAGGGGATACGCACATGAACATCACAGACTTGAAAGAGTTCTGCAACGGCATCTTTATATACATCGTTGCTGTAGTCGCTGAATCACACGAGGGTATGCGAACAAACGACATGTTCCCTCAGAGTTAACCGACATCAACACGCTAATAGTTGGAACATTATTCGTGCGATTATAGTCCTTAGTTTATTCGGGGATCTAAAGTTTTGCTTTACAACTGTTTTTCCCTCCGACTCAACGCTGGTTTGCGGCGACTAATAGGTAAGCAACACCAACTATTAATATCGCAGTGACCGTATTTTACATGTGGAAACATTGCATAAACTATTACAAAGTAGGAATGAGGGCCCCCCGAACAAAAATATGCTAAAAACAATCTGGCGGGTTTAATTTGTTCTTGACAGGCGAGGCAGCCATTTTGCAAGTCGTGTTCAAGGTTCTGCCCTTTTTCCGAGTGTCGTAGGGGTGCACCTGTTAAAAACTCGAAATTGTCGACTTTTCGTGTGTAACAGGAACGCAACATTAGTGTGTGGTGGGCGACTATGGTCTTACAGGCTGAGCTCATCGTCCAGTTTTAGCAAAACCACGGAGCTGGAAGTTATCGGAGCCGGACTTCCTTTGGCTATCAGACTGTGGAGCAGTTAAATGCACTTTCCGTTCATCGGATGTTGTGTTGCCTGGGCTGGTACTTGGCCGCGGCGCAATCTCTCCTTACAGACGAGGGCTGACGCTTTTGGAGTTGGGACTCGCTCGTCTGGCCTTTTTTGAACCGGAACGCCGCTTGCACCCGACTACGCGTTCGCCATGTTGAACTGATTCAAGTTGTGTGTGAGTGACTGCTGCTGGGACCGAAGTGACAAGCCCCAGAAATTGGTCGAGAGTCAGGGGGCTGTGACTGCGCCGGTGACGCAGGGAAAACACCCAGAAGTAAGAGTGGTGAAACGTCGGAATTACAAAGATCTTTCTAACAGCGGGTCTGTGTCTCCTGCGAAAAACCGTCACCAAGACCAGGCCACGTTTATATAATATACGACAACGCCGCCGCTCAAGGCTGGATGTAGCCGGCGAATAGAGGAGAAGTCCTATCAAATTCCTGGTGAGTTGTTGGCTAACTAGCTCCGTAGGCTAACCCTAGAGGTGTGATTGTTAGCCGTACGGCTAGTAAATTACTAGCGTCAGCTGCTGGGGTGCACGGCAGGTAACCAACTACAGTATTTGTGTCATTCGTGCTTTTCATGTTTTGGGATGTTGCTCACTCACAGCTACCGTGTTTCCATTGTGTAATCATGTGTCAAGGTGGTTAAAATGCAATTCATTGTCCAAACACCACGTCCGTTCCCAGGAACTCGCCCGGTTTTACTGGCTGGACCCGGGCTACTCGTCCATTGGAGACGCTGTCTACTAGCTGAACAATTTCTATAAATATTTTGTCCAGCAGTGTTAAAATGTATGGTGTATTTAACCAGTTTTCACAACCTCTTCGTACAACATTCCTGTTAAATGGTACCTTATATTGGATGTGTATTCGTTCGATATAAATGAAAGTATATCGGTAATCCAAGTTAAAAACTTGGATGCTGGTCCGAACTCTCGTCAATTTCAGGAAATAGACGACTCCTGTGTTCAGTTGTAGGCTCTGATGTTATTCATGAGCAGCGCGACCTTTTCGAAACTCAGAAAACAATGGCCTTGTCTTTGCTCACTACAGTTGATTTACATACAAGTTGGACAAAATGCTTAAACATTGAGTCCTATGAACCCGGTACTTATCAAAATAGAATAGGGTGAGCTAACTCCACCAACTCGGGACGTTAGCGCCGACGGGTAAACCATCGTTAGCATGTCCCAAGCAAACTGCAAATGGCGATTCGGGAGCACAACTTGGGCAACGGGGAACGTCTCACAATCACACTCAGTCTTCGTTGCTAATAGTGTGGGGCGCTAACCATATTTCGCCCACTTGTCATTCGCTTATCAATGCGTATGCTATGAGAGCGGCTAACGTAATGTCAGGCCTGGCCGAGTGATGATGAGGCCTGCACGTCTCAACGCAATTCGCTTTTGACGACAAGGCCTCCACGGAGGCTCGACTGTTTGGGTGGATCGCCTTGGACGTTCGCTAGCCTCTACTCCGAAAAACAGACGTCAAATATGACAGCCATTTGCCGCAATTAAATAAAGGGCTCTTTTTCCTCCCACAATTGTCACCGTGTAGTTCTTTCTGCCATGGGCTGTGCATTCATTCGTTATCGGTTCGTACTTAACACTGAATGCACGAATGTTGTAAAGCCGGTTCAGTCCAAAAGGCCGGTCGAAATTAAGTTTATTCTAGAAAGGGCTTTTAGTGTGCTAATTGTCATGGCAGGTGGTTTAGCAACACCGTGGATGGTTAGCAGGGGGGTGGGGTGGATACATCAACCATCTTTTCCTTTGCCTAGGTTCTTTCTTGTATGGCATGTAGTATTTGGTGAGACAGGATATAACCTAGCAAAATGATGGGTAAACCACTTTAAATGACTTGAATAAGATGTACACTTTGGTGTCACCTCTAACACCGTAAAATGAAACATCAGTCCTGTTTTCTTTCTAAGGCTGACCTCCCAGTGGGTTCGGTTCATTCTGGTGCATTCTAGGTTAAGTGTGAATGTTGTCATCTCAATAACTGGTGTGCACCATTGCACAGAGCATAATTGAAACCACAGCAAATCATGACGAGACATACAGTTTTTAAACATACCGTCACTGTCCTGTGGAAAACACAAATGTCCATATTTTTTTGTCATTGCCATTAACATAAATATTTTTTATAAAATGGACATATGTGTTTTTCATCGGACAGTGACGATGATCTATGGTTGTTTCAGTCTGGATTAAAAAACTTTGATGCATAATACCTTTCATGACATGATTTTTTTAAAATTATTATTGTAATCTCTGTAAAATGTAGTCATAACTCTAAATGTACAAGATCACTATCACAGCTGATCAAATTTCTCTCTGAGCAGAAATTCATTTGATTGGGAGGAACCAATCACTTCTCTTTCACTATAGGAGAAATGAGACTTGAAATCGTCCCCAGTTTAAAGAAAAAAACCCAGCAGAATTTCCCTTACATGATTTATTTGGTTGATGGTGTGTGCCATAGGTTTGACTCTGATTGGGTACCTTAGCTAGACAAAATCCTGACAACTGATATTTCCTGTCTGACATTTAATGACGTGTTGTTCCTTGACGGTGATGTTTAAATACAAGTCAAAAAATCATCATTACTATCTTCTTTGTGACACGTTTGTTTCATTTTTGCTGTGGACAGATTTGTGTGGTTAGGCCCTTTGTTTGCTGATTATGGACTGAAATGTTAATGGTATAAACAAAATGTAAGAAGAGTGATGCTATATTAGAATGCATTGCTGTTTGTTGACATCAAAGTTTGACAATCCCACAAAATGTCTTCACTTTGCCTTTTACGCAGAACCTAATAAAGGCGGAATATCTGCCTTAAACCAAGGACCCCTTTTACCTTTACCCACAAGACCTGCCTCTAATGGGTCTGATAACTCCCTGCGAATGTGGTAATCTTCATCTGGGAAGACCTTGTGTTGTCATTTGCATTTGTACCAACATTAAAAAAAACGTGGAAATTCATCAATTTTGTATAATAAACATTTAAACTGTTTTGAACAACTTGGGCACTCAATTTTAAGCCGAAAAGACACGATATGTCAGTTTGAAACATTATTTGGCACTTTTATAGCCTGAAAGTATTAATAGTGAGAAGTTACTATTGTTAATTTGGCCGATGTAGAGTAATTTGGTGTAATCTGATTTAAAATAAAGAGCAATTGCCTTTTTCTTTCAGACAATTATTGATAAAAGGGTTGGAAAAGTAATGTTTCTACCCTTTGATCAATAACGTCTCAATGGTGCCTCTTGAGATTTAATGAAATGAGAACTCTTGAAGGTCCTAAATTACTGTTTTTTCGGCCCCATATGATTGACGCAATGAAAATCTGCTTTACATATATATATATTCCAAGTGATTTACCCTAGCCTGCTGATTAATTCCAACCTTTAACCCTTACCTCTCTCTCCTTCATCATTTCAGGTTATGCAATGGTCTCAGCGGCACATCCAGATCTCCAGGTGCTTGTGTCCCTCTCTCGCGTATTCGGCCTCTCTTCCCTCCGCTCCACAGCTGAGGTGGCTCTGATTTCCCTCCTGGTCAGCGCTGCATAAAGAGGCCAAGATTGCCAAGATCTGCCCTGTGGCGAGCATGACGGCCACCACGCGTGGCTCTCCGGTGGGGGGCAATGACAGCCAGGGCCAGGCGCCTGATGCTCAGAGCCAACCTCCGTTGCCACAAAACCAGGTCAGCATTTTAAATAAATTGTAAATGCATTAATTCAGGCTCAAAGTTTTGTCATCATAAAACTTAGGTAATTTCTTTAATACATTAGTGCATTCTTTGAGTAAAACCACTCTAAAGTGAACCTTCTGATCACAATGATACATTTCAGACTGACGTAATTAAAAAAAAACAAACATTTTTCCCTGATAGTTTTACCCCTCCGCACATGCATTTTACACTGTATACACTTCTATGCACTTATTAAAATGCACATCAATTTATTTAAGCACACTTAAAGAATTCCTTAGCCCAAAAAATGTCTTAGTACTAATACCATGGTTTTTCCTGGCTCAAATTAAGCCAGAGGTGGTACCATCCTCACCACACGCCATGACGTGCATGTATTCTGTAAATTCAACTGACTCGCTCTCTTTTACAGGAATCAGACTTTGAAGTTGAGACCTCCAAAAAGAACATGACTGTGATGTTAAAGTATTTGTTTATTAAAACGTGCATCGGAAAATGATGGACTTATAGCTTGTGTGGTGGGCCCACTTTTGCTTGAACCACTCGTATTATTTTGACGCAGACTTCAAGTGCTCTGTGCTCAGTGTACATCTGTGCTGCAATTGCATGCTGCAATGTCCTCCCGTTAAAAAAAAAAAAAAAGGAAAAAAAATCTTAAACTAGCTATTGAAACTATATTATTTTAGTTTTTCTAACTTTATTAGCTGTGTGTGTTTACATACTACCATGTTTCATAATACTTCTCCTTCTCTTCGGCCGCTTTGTGAATGGCCGTCACCTCATGTCTTTTTAATGTGTCCAGCCTGTAGTTGGTTGATGGCTCTCTCGTAAGGGAGGCAGTAATTGCCTGCTGTGTTTGGGCGCAGTGCTTTTGGCATAAATAACCGAGCCAGGTTAATTCATTTAGCCACTATTTGTCACAGTCACTGGCTCGTGTGTTTTTAAGACGATATGGAAAGAGGAATAAATAAAAAAAAATTCAATCATGTACGCGTTGAGTTCGTGTTGTTATGCTCCTAATTGGAAATGGATTCATGTAGCCTCACTGATTTGTCCTGACACGAAGGAAACATTTATTTTAATAAACACGACATGCTTGGATGCAACTCCCCCCTCCCCCCCCCCAAAAAAAAAAAAACAGGCAATATTTACCCGTTTGTGGAAAGCGCTAGGGAAAGTCAGGACACCGATAACACTGACTACCGTGGGGAAAAAAAACATGATTTGATCAGTTTCTTCTTTGGTAGTCGCTTCAAGCGTTTCCTGTGCCCAGGTGTTGATATAGCGCTTCCATAGTGCCGCAACGCTGCAACTACGGTTAAAATACATCGCTGCCGCAGTGGGACATCAATCGCTCAATCAGCACAGCTGGAGCTTTACGCTGTGTTGAGCGATATCAATCGGTCTGCACAAAATTAGTTGGAGATGGCCTCCACGCAATTTTGAACGCAGGAAAAACCTTGTACACACAAGGTTGCTGTCAAGAAATGGGAGACTTTTATCAAACATCGAGGTAACGGCTCTCAGAGTTCCTCAAATAAGAGGCCAAGTGTCATTCAAGGTATTACTCGAAATCCGAGTCTTGAAAGAAAAAAGAATTGAAACATGTATATTTAAACAGCCAAATGTTTACCAAACCCGATAATAAAAATGTCTTAGCTTTAAGTTTAACATTAAGCAACTTAATGTGAAAGTGTAATGCCAAATACACAAATTAACATGTCACATCACCAACAAGAAAAGAAAATTAGTTTTTGCTTATTTAAACAGAAGTGCCCAAGCCACAACATTATTAACAGTCATATATTCTCTCTGCTCTTTGGGGACAGGGACTGTCACTGCAGATGAGTGGGGAACATTCTCTGCTTCATCTTGTTCTTAATTGCACTATATCTAGATCCAGCGGAGTTCAGTGCTGTCTTGCATGTTGTGGTACTACACTGACATTATACAACTCTACATTCGGACTTGCTGTGTTAAGCCATGAAAAGAAATTGCTTAAAAATCCACCATATATAGTTGACGTTCCGAAGATGAACTACACCCTAGCGGGGGTTCACTAATAATATAGCCGTATAAAAGTCAAAAGAAATACACATCCTTTAAGACATACTTGCAGAGTAATATTTTCACCATGTGGCATTTTATAGGGTTTTCTAGAATTAATAAGACAATAAGTCAAACACTCTTGTGGGTTAATGCTGAAAATGCTCGCTGATCTGAAATCTCACAAGAGTTGTGGACATCACATGTGATATCACACATAATACATTTGTTCGGTTTTGTGCCACAATTAGATGGGGAGCGGGGTTGGGGGGGGGGCTGACTAACTCTCAGTTCCCTTATTTTGTTGCTTTGCCCGCAAGGCCAAACACAATAACTTATAACAACTTCAATGTTTTTTTAAACCAAGATTTGGGTTGATTTTTGAATTGTACATACTTGTTTGCATTTGACTCAGATGGAATCACTGTTCTTTTGCTTGTGACCTTTGAGACAGTAAAGATGATTTATTGATTCGTCAAGTCTTAAGTTGATCATACAGACGTATACTGTAGATGAGCCCGAAGCTGTATCGAAGCCTTTGCCTCGTGAAAGTACGGATGTATTTTGGAGGGAAACAGATCTCCGGATGAGAATTTTGCTCTTACAAGGGCAAGTCAGTCAATTGAAAAGGGCGCAGGGGGAAGCATTCTGTGACTTAAAACATCTTCATTGAGCAGGTTGTCCCTCCAGCTCACTGCTAACAAGGTGACCATGTACACTTTGAACTTTCAGTGTCAACTAATAATACAGTAAATAGGTCATGTCTGATATTGAGCTTGTAGTTAGTACTGGAGCGTGTGGTCACATAATTTAGTAACGATACTATTGATAGTTTACTTTATCAATGATGAAGGAAAATTTTAAGTGCCCTTGCCCAATTTCAGACACTACATCTTAGGTTTTTAGCAGATTTTTAATGTTGTACCTTACCACACACACGCATACTCACAGATGCCCAAGGGGATGAAAAGAGAGGGGTGTGGGGAAACGGAAAGAGGGGGGCTGTGAAGACGAGGCATCAATGAACAGAGCCCTCCTGAGTGATAGACAAGGTGTGTGTGTGTGTGTGTGTGTGTGTGTGTGTGTGTGTGTGTGTGTGTGTGTGTGTGTGTGTGTGTGTGTGTGTGTGTG
>CAAKHF010004481.1:10469-21228 GCA_901007745.1 Hippocampus kuda
GAGGAGCCTTCACCACACACCCCCACATTTCGTATTTGTCACTTTCGCATTCATCCATCAATCGTGTTGACTTTCTCTGCCGTGTTTGACACCTGCCCTCACACCTGCCTACAGCAACATAGAAAATAGAGGTCTAAAGTCTATACCAGGGTTCGGCAACCCGCAGCTCCGGAGCCGCATGTGGCTCTTAAATTTTTATGTTACGGCTCTGCGTGGCTTCGGAAATTAAACTAAAGTATCCGATTGAATAAATAAGTGACCGATTGAAGTGTATTTTTGTCTCAAAAACGCTTATCACTTCTTTCTTGAGACCTTGTGCAACTCCAGTGATCACTCTTTGTCTCAGTTATTCACGTTTTGGCACCCACCTGCTTAATGTGAAGTCCAAGCTTGTTGCATTTTCATTCTGCCACATTTGCACCTTTTTGTGCCTTGAATCCTAGATTCAAGCAGTGAATGAGCATCTCCCTTATCTCTTAAATGTTATTTTATCTTATGTCTTGAAAGAATTTTTTTCTGGTGGGATGGCGGGCAACTGAGCTTTGATGCTATGTAAGCTTCCAGGACAATTTTGTGTATTGTTTACCAAAGTCTTCATTTGCATATTTACTGACAAATATATTCAAAAGACTTATTGGCCTGGAAATTAGTACCTATGCAATTTTCTGTACCTTTCTGCGAGCAGAGGTTCGTATTTAGGCCAACATTTCTTGTCAAGATTCTCTGGTTCTAAATCAAAGCGGTGATTTCTTCTGGGATTATACAACATGCCCGTTGCAACTGAGTGCAATTTTGTTGTTATATTCACGCATAACAGTAAATGTAGGATTTAAATAAAAATATCAGATCAAATGTAATGCTAAGACAGGGCATTGTTTCTCGGGAAAATTGGGAGGATTGGCGATGGGCAATAAATGGAAACAAAATGCAAACAAATAACCTTTTTCTTATATCAGTGTCCCGGTGTGTCAGGACTCACAATAGATTGTGGGCCCTTTATGGATAGGTGTATCAGATTGTGTTTTTGTCCAGCAACAAACAATTTTTCTCTGAATGTCAGCTATTTCTACCAATTAATTGGTTAATTTCCTTCATTCGGTGGCTGGTTTTAAATAAAATATGATCTTTGCTCCTAACTTCTATAAACATGGTTCGCAAATTTGTTGCGAACCATGAACCATTGAACCATTGCCCTATGTTACTGTGGTTCTGGGTGTATGACTGCATTTATTTCAAATTTTATATTTCTTATATTTTAGACTTCATCTCCTAACTCATCTAATGAGAACTCTCCAGTGAGCCCACCGGGTGAGCACGGACAAGGGGATGGACCACCCCAGCTGGAGGAGGAGGAGCCCGCTTTCCCCCACACTGACCTAGCCAAGCTAGATGACATGATCAACAGGTACACAGGAAGCCTGCACTCTCTATCACGTCACACATTCTCTGTTGTTAACTATCGGTGTTGTTAATTTGGCACAAAACTTCTCATTCGGGATGTTCAATTCCACTTTTTTTCCCCTTCAAACTGCTACCAGTACCTAGACTCAACACATGAGTACACCTTCTCATGAGTACTCACTGATACCGATACTTTCTATGAAATCAATGACAGATATTAAATGAATAACAGATGATTTCAGTTAATCAAAATGACCTTTTGTTTATTTCTGGCAAAAGGCAGAACAGTTGCTCTGTCAAAAATAGAACACACACAACAAATTTTGAATTTAGGATTCATTTGTAATAAAGTGACAACTCCCTAAATTATCTTTGTTCAAAATAAATTGAAGTGCAAAATAATACAGGTTCAGTTGTTAATTGTTAAGCATGACTATGAATTTGGAAGATAGACCTGGGTGATAAGTGTGAAAATTATCACAATGTAGGTATTTCATATCAGCCAATATTGATGAATATATAGCAGTTGGGAAACTTTAGATCACTGCAAAGAGTTTCACAATGGCCCGGGGTCATTGTCTGGACTTGTACCAGACATTCAAGTTTGAATGCTGTACTATTTTCAACAATCAATCTTGCAGTTTGTCAGAGATGTTCGCTCGGACAGTTGAACAAACAGACTCAGGAAGAGATTGTCTTTTCTACCGGCAGGAGGTGCAGTTTTCTACGAAGCCACTCCGTGTGCGCTTACCAACTGACACCTGACCTCTGCAGCCTCTGCCGGCTTTTTATTGATCGTGTATGCAAATTACAAGTGATATATCAGTTTCCTCCCACGTTCCAAAAGCATGCATGGCAGGCTGATTGAACACACTAAATTGTCCCTAGGTGTGAGTGTGAGAGCGCGTGGTTGTTCGTCTCTGTGTGCCCTGCGATTGGCTGGCAACCGGTTCAGGGTGTCCCCCGCCTACTGCCCGTAGATGGCTGGGATAGGCTCCAGCACCCCCTGCGACCCTAGTGAGGATTAAGCGGTTTGGAAAATGGATGGATGGATATTAGAATAACACTCCCTTTTTCATTTACATGTCATGCCTCTCTGCCCAGCCCACCGATACGTCCCTCAGAGGCCAAAACATCTCTCGGTACAAACAATGGATACATTGTTAATTCAATGGGTATATTTCGCATGAATTGAGACACTGGAACAAACTCTAGCACATCTTATCGTTCTGCTCACCCGAAGTTGAACATTCCTGTTTGTACTATCAGTTAACAAGGCCTCAGTTTCATTCAGCTCAAGTTCGCACTTTTTCCTGTGTGCTCTAAGCACATGCGTTTGAGGTCAATCAAGCTTACAACAAAATGAAACTTTTAAACATGATAAACGAGTTTGTCTATACTCTATCACAGTTCATCATTTATTCACGTTCTTTACAGTGTAGCAGAGCGCTATGATGCGATGTCGCATCAGATTTCTTCTTTGTGTTCCAAGTCATGTACACCTTTATATGCGTGCAGAAAGAGAAACCGTGGTTGAAAACTGGTTAAATCCTAACTATTCCGAAATGTTACTTGAAGTACTCTTCTTTTTTTTTTCCCCAAATGCAATTTTATCATACGTGATGAAATAATAAATTATTAATTTCCTACTCCAGGAGAATTGGCAACAGCAATTTGCCACCGCTTTGAGTCCAAATGAAATTTCATTCTGATTTGCCTCTACATGTGATTGTTTTTGTATTTAAGCCGTGTTAGATTTTTGCAAACAGCCGTTTTACTTGGGGACGGAGAGGATAGGGATGGGCACCTTTTACACTTGAACAAGTTTGATTAAAAGAAAAATCATCACTTGCAAAATAATTTGAATGGTATTGTATAATTTCCATTTTAATTGGCATATGAGAGGATTGACATCGCCTAGAAAGATGTTCTGTCAGCCATCCATGCTATTTAGTTCCTGATAGTAAAATGGCCTCAATGGGGCGCCTTTGTACCTGTAACTGGCATTGGTCGGGTACCAGATACATTGGGCCCTATATCGACAACTTATATCATTACTCGCCCATTCCTACTTCTCAGGACTGTAAGATAGAACTCTGACCTCTCACAACACAAAAATTTGTTGATCCATAGATTGCACTGTTCTCCATGCATCTGTTGGAATTTCTTGATGATTGCTGCTGTCTTTCCTCCCAGGCCTCGTTGGGTGGTTCCAGTTTTGCCAAAAGGAGAGTTAGAAGTCCTTTTGGAAGCTGCTATAGACCTCAGTAAAAAAGGTAGGAATGCACACCGCAAAAGTAGTTTGAAATGTGCTGATATGTACTAAAAATTACACATTTGTAATTGCATAAAGTAAAATTCCACAACCAGTGCAAAGAATTACCGTGAATGAAAAAGTATTCATTCGCCTTCTTCGTAATTTATTTATTTTGCATACTCAAACAGATCAGACAAGGTTAATCCAAGTAAACATAAAATGCAGTTTTAAATTGGTGATTTTGATTATTAGGGGGAAAAAAATTGAAAGATACCTGGCCCATCGTGGAATAGGTACTTCCCTCAAGCCTATAATAATTGGTTGAGCCAGCCTCAGCAGCAGCAGCAAACAACTCTTAACTATGCCATTTCTACAATTGGCAATGAGTCTTTCACATCTGTATGGCAATTATTTTTTGGCCCACTCTTCCATTGAGAATTGGATTGGATAAACTTTGTCAAATGTACTGTATGTGAAACATACAGCACAGATGAAATTTCTTCCCTCGCAACACAAGAGGAGCCGCTGCGGGTGTCTGCGCCGCCATCAAAGAAAAGTTAACAAAAAAATGACAATTGCTTTATTTGATCAACACTGGAGCGTTTTTGAACATGAACTGCCCTTCTAAAATTCTGCCTGTAATGCATTTCAATGGGATTCTGGACTTGTCCAGACCTTCACTGAGCCACTCTAAAACCTTTTTGTTTTTTTAAGACAGTTGACTTGCTGGTGTGTTTTGCATCATTGTCCTGCTGTAGAAACCAAGTGCGCTTCAGCTTTAAGTCTTGAACTGCTGGATGAACATTCTCCCTCTAGGTTTTCTGGTAAAGAGTAGAAATCCATACTTCCATCAGTCACAGCAAGTCGTCCAGGTCATGAATTATGGCAGCCATGGCATAATTCAGGACCGGGATGACTTTGCCTGGTCTCTTGCAATGATTATATTGTCTTGCATTGCTTATTTCCCCACTCTGGGGCAGGGGTTTGGGGGGGGGGGGGGTCAAGACAGCAGTTTTGTTTTCTTTTTCTTATTTAATATGAACAGGTCTGTAGGTACTGTACTCACGCTTGGGTGTGGTCAGGTACTCAGTTCGCCCCCAAAAATATGATAAGCCACAGTAATTAATGAGTTAACATGGGGACAATTTTGAAAGACAGAGTTCGCCAAAATATCTCCACAGAGATGTGAAAGTCTCATTTCCATTTAGAAAAAAAAGATGCTTGTTTCCAGTTGCGGAGTACTCTTTTCACACAAGGCCAGGCAGATTTGAATTGCCTTTTTCATTACTAAATAAAATCAACATTGAAAAACTGCATTTTTTGTTTACTTGGCTTATCCTGATGATTTAAATTTGTTTGATCATATTAAACATTAAACATTAAAGTGGTGTTTCTATGCAAAAGAGTAAGAATTTGAGAAGAGGGCAAATACTTTTTTATGACACTATGTCTCACTGTCCTCATTGCTATTTGAAAATGGGCAACAACCCATGCAGTTTGTTGACAGTTATGTGTGCTATGTCAGAAATCATGTTGTCTTCCTGCAGGACTGGATGTGAAGTGTGAGGCTTGTCAGAGGTTTTTCAGAGATGGTCTGACTATCTCGTTTACAAAGATCCTGACTGATGAGGCAGTCAGTGGCTGGAAGTTTGAGATTCATGTGAGTACCTTTGCACTGCTGATGTAGCTTATTCAAAGAAATATTGTGACGAGTGGGTCCCATAAGTTTCTAAGCATCTTACACTGCCTGTAAAAGCAGGCTTTAAAGGTACTCATTGCGGTCTCAATCGATTTAGGGTTATTATTAACACCACAATTACAAGAATAATTTGTTATTTTTACATTAGTTCCTGGGCCCAAAATTTTATGTTGCCAGTAGTTTTATTTACGCGGATCAGCCAAGGTCCATGGAATATTTATGTAAAACAGGTTGAAGACCTGTAGCTGCTCTACACTACCATGTGGAAAAAGGACTAAATCGATCCAAAAGAATGACATCATAAAAGCCCTAAGGCAGAAAATATGAAAATAGAAACTACAATTACACCAGTTTTCTTTTGGCATGACTAGAACATTGAATTTTTTTCAGACTATCCTGTTAACAGCCACAGACAGCACAGAGACTGAAGTGTATGGCAGCAAATAGTCATCCAGTAGCATTGCAGACCCCTCTCTGATGTAAAAGATTCCTGGGTGGTTACTTGGCCATCTTAAAAACCCTATCATCCTTAGACAAAACTGTGATGTGAACCCGCTAAAGTTGATTGTCCTGGTGTAAGTTTCCTGTTGTGTACGGGCCTTAGTAAAGATATCCCAATGGGGAGACATGGTGGTATTCGTGCATTCCTAGTTGCTGTTAAGAAGGGACTTACGTTTGATGCACATTGTTTACTGATTGTATTCAATGTTTTTCTTTCTTTCTTTGCCTTTTTCTGCAATCTGTGTTTCCAGCGGTGTATCATCAATAACACGCACCGCTTGGTCGAGCTGTGTGTGGCCAAGCTCTCTCAGGACTGGTTCCCTCTACTGGAGCTTCTGGCCATGGCCACCAACCCTCACTGCAAATTCCACATCTATAATGGCACGCGGCCTTCTGAGACCGTACCCGCGGGAGCACAGTTGGCCGACGACGACCTCTTCGCCAGACCACCAGACCCACGCTCGCCTAAGGTATATACTGCTCATGCTATTTATTATGGAATCAAAACATCTTGCGTTTAGTTGTTTTCAAAGCAGGTTACACCTCCTTTCTCTTTTTTCAATTCCAGGGCTGGTTGGTGGACTTAATAAATAAGTTCGGCACATTAAACGGGTTTCAAATGTTGCACGATCGCTTCATGAGTGGCGAAGCACTGAACGTCCAGATCATCGCTGCACTTATCAAGTAAGCTTGTTGACAAGCTTGCCCTAATCTCATGTGCGGTCCTGACTAGTCATGTTTCTCTTTTTTTTCCATTGCAGGCCTTTTGGCCAGTGTTATGAGTTCCTCACCTTGCACACCGTGAAGAAGTACTTTCTCCCCGTCATTGAAATGGTCCCCCAGTTCCTGGAGAACCTCACCGACGAGGAACTTAAGAAAGAGGCCAAGAATGAAGCCAAAAATGACGCACTGTCCATGATAATAAAGTCTCTAAAGAGTCTTGCATCCCGTGTACCAGGACAAGAGGAGACTGTGAAGAATTTAGAGATTTTTAGGTTAAAAATGATTCTTAGGTAAGGACAGTGCATTGGAATGGAAAATCAACACATTAATGCTGAAGTGGTCTGAAAGAAACTTCTTTTTTCTCTCTTGCCAGGTTATTGCAAATTTCTTCTTTTAATGGCAAAATGAATGCACTAAATGAAGTCAACAAGGTGATCTCAAGTGTGTCCTACTACACTCATCGGCACAACCCCGAGGAGGATGAATGGCTGACTGCAGAGCGCATGGCGGTGAGCTCAGTCGCTCAGTACTTCTGCACTCCATTTTGGTGACTTTACTTCACCGTATTTATTTCTGTGTCTCAGGAGTGGATCCAGCAGAACCACATCTTGTCCATCGTTCTAAGGGACAGCTTACACCAGCCTCAGTATGTTGAGAAACTGGAGAAGATCCTTCGCTTCGTTATCAAAGAGAAAGCTCTTACCATGCAGGATCTCGACAACATCTGGGCAGCACAGGTGGGCATCCCAGTATTGTCCTAATAATGTCCTTATGATAAAACTGCTGCTTTAATATAGTGGAACTTCCTTTTTATATTAAAATGCAATGTGAGTTTGCTAACATACCTTCGTTGTATTCTGAATAGCAGTGTGTCTGCAGGTCCTTAGTCTTATGTGAGGTTTTCCTCAATGAAGTCCCTATCATCCTTAAAGATCCTACTTCATCCTCAGATATAACCCCTAAAAGGTCTTAATGCCACATACACATATGCATCAGTTGTCCAGTTATGTCCAACGAGTTTCTGGCAATGTGTCATTTTACTTTGTAGAGCGTAGTGGCTTTTGCATGAATAAATGCCATTACATACAGGCTGCAATCTCTCAAATTCACAAACAAATTCCAATGAAGTTGGACAGTTGTCGAAAACAACAATGAATACGTTTTGCAAATCTTTTTTCAACCTATAGTCAACTGAATTCACCACAAAACGGAATAATTATTGTGAACGTGAACATTCCCACAACGAAAGGAGAGGCATAGCTTAACCATTTTTACGTCATCATCATCCCATTTAACAACACGTATTAAGTGTTTGCAAACTGAAGATACTAATTGTTGAAGCTTTGTAGATGGAATTCTTCTACTCGCGCACTCATACGACAAAACCACACTGCCATAACACATGCAGAATGTGGTTTGCCGTTGTCGTGCTGAAATAAGCAGGGATGTATCTGAGAAAGGCGTTGCTTGGAGGCTGTGAATCTTTCTTCAAAACTGCATGTCCATTTCAGCATTAACAGATGTATAAGTTACCAATTCCATGGGCACTAACACCACCCCATGCCATCATATTCTGGCTTTTTGAATTTAACAATCTGGATGGTCTTTTTCCTCTTCGTCCCAGAGGATACGACAGCCACGATATCCAAAACCAATTTGAAATGTGGGCTCGTCAGACATCTGTACAGTTTTACACCTCGCGTCAAACTATCTAAGATGAGCTTGGGCCTAGAGAAGCTGATGGCATTTTTGGTCATTTTGATAAGGATATGGATCGTAGATGATGAAATCCCGAAATTCCTTACAATTGTGCATAGAGAAAAGTTCTTAAACTGTTGGACGATTTGCGTATGCAGTTGTTCATCAAGTGGTTAACCTCGCCCCATCCTTGTTTGTGAACAACGGAGCCTTTCAAAAATGCCCCTTTTCACACCCAATCACGAGATTCACCTGTTTCCATTTAACCTGTTCACCTGAGGATTGCTCCAAACAACAGTATTTTTTTTTTCTTATTTGTATTGAAACTGAAAATTTCCCCAGCGTGGGACAAATAAAGGATATCTTAACTTATTCCTCAACTTTCCCAGTCTTTTTTTGCCTGTCCCAGCTTTTTGGGAATGTGGTGCAGGCATCATATTTAAAAAGAGAATATTTTGGGGTCGGGGGAAAACACTAATTTGAACATTAAATCCTTCTGGAGTATTTTCAAATGGATATAGTATAGTTTTATATATCGTACCAGTCAAGAAAATGTATCATGAGGAAGAAAAAAATGTCAACCCGGATTGAAATGGAAATTTATTTTACAGATACCAACAACAGTAGAGCTCAGAGTCGCAAAGTATACATTGATAAATCAGTGTACTGTATATGTAATGGTAATTTTTTTTTCCACTCCCTCTGCGTGCAGGCTGGGAAACATGAGGCCATTGTGAAAAATGTCCATGACCTCCTGGCCAAGCTAGCATGGGATTTCTCACCTGAGCAGCTTGATCATCTATTTGACTGTTTTAAGGTGAGTCAGAGTCTTAATAATTTGCCGTTCATAAAGTCTTAGATGTAATTGGATGTATTTAAAAAAAAAAATTATGGAATATTATTAAATTAACTGTTTAAAAAAAAAACAAGCAAAAACATTCTGTTTAATGCAGTGGATATCACCTGCAGACATGACTAACTGTTTCCCCGTGCAGGCAAGCTGGACGAATGCCAGCAAGAAGCAGCGTGAGAAACTGCTCGAGCTCATCCGGCGTCTGGCCGAGGATGACAAAGACGGTGTGATGGCCCACAAGGTCCTCAATCTGCTGTGGAACCTTGCCCACAGTGACGACGTGCCTGTAGATATAATGGACCAAGCTCTTAGCGCTCACATCAAAATACTAGATTACAGCTGCTCACAGGTAAGTTTGTAAGATTTGTTTTTTTTTTTCTTGATATAACAATGTGTGTGTATGTATGTTTATATGTATGTATATGAACTGACAATGTTAGTTTTATATTCATAGGACAGAGACACTCAGAAGATCCAGTGGATTGATCGTTTCATAGAGGAGCTGCGAACTAATGACAAATGGGTTATTCCTGCCTTGAAGCAAATCAGAGAAATCTGTAGTCTTTTTGGAGAAGCTCCACAGAACTTGAGGTGAGCTCATAGCCGACATTCATCGCAGTTAAGCACAAATGAGCAAACTTCGCTACCAGTCTGTTTGACAAGACTCTGAGCTGTAATGCTTTTCGTCTAGTTCCCACTTGACAATATGTAGTTTGGATGGCTGTTGTTTTTCAGAAAGAAAATGCGAATTAACATGCAAATGAACTTAGTGGGGTAAGTGTTAGTACCAGGGTTTGACCTACTTTTCCACTAGCCAATAAGCTTTTACTCTTTGACATGTTATCATGGAAGTTTCTGCCATGAATCCGCTTTGGCCAATTATTTCTTGGGTTCCATCTCAAACAACCATATTTCATTTTTGAACCCCCAAGTGCATTTAGAGTCATACAGATACATTGGAACCTTGACTCAATGTTACACACAACATTTTTGTGGAAAAGCAGCCTCTACTTTCATACGTGTTTCGTATGCAAAGCATTTCAGTATGGAAGCGTGATCAGTGCTGTGCTTCTCGCACAATTTAACATCATAGGCTCGATGCGTAATTCATTGCGATACTGTAGTTGTTTTGTTTTTTTTTACTTTTAATTAGACCTTAGATTGACCTGAAGGTTATTATTGGCTGTTAACGCTCCCAGCAAGACATCAAACTCATTGTCTCCACATGCAGCAAATAGAAAACTCTTGTGTGTGCGCAGCAGAGGTTCCGCTTACACGTATGCTTCTTTCAATCACAATTCTAAAGGTGGCCGCCTAGATATCCGAGTAACGTGGCAAAAAAACTTTGACAGTGTGTGTCTGATATACAGTGGGGCACAAAAATATTAAATCACCCACCAATTGTGCCAGTTCTCCCACTTAAAAAGATGAGAGGGGCCTGTACATCTCATCATAGGTATACCTCAACTATGAGAGAGAAAATGAGAAGAAGAAAAACAGAAAATCACTGTCTCATTTTTTTTTTTTTGTTATTAAACTTTTTATTGAATTTTTTAAACAGTCAGAAAAAAGAAAAACATGGTCACGTGTTTAAATACATAGAACCACATCAGTTCCGGGCATCAAA
>CAAKHF010004481.1:21248-36432 GCA_901007745.1 Hippocampus kuda
TACAATTACTGCCCTCCCACATATACAATGTCCTGAACACTGTGCCATATGAATAGAAAAGTAATGAAATAAAATAATAATAATAAAGAAAAATAAACCAACTTGAGTGGAGTGGGGCCAATAGGGTAACTCAATACTGTCTCATTTTTAAAGAATTTATTAGCAAATTATGGTGGCAAATAAGTATTTGGTCACCTTCAAGCACGATTTCAGACTCTCACAAACATATATCTTCTACTATAAAAGGCTGTTTGATCTTGTTCATCAGTGTAAAAGATGCCCGTCTTTTGCCAACAAAGGGCATCTTATGAAAAAGAATCAGCTAAACCAACGACGAAGTGTGCGCGTGCATGTGTCATACTCAAGCGGAACAAAAGCATGGTGTAACTTCATTCAAATAAATGACGCGTCAACTCTTGAAATAAGATGGTGCATATTAACACGATTAAACACCTCTGGATAGAGACATGGTGTACAAGAGTGTTAACCATGTAGCCAGTAGAGGAGAAACTCCATAGTACAATGTCCACAAAATCATTTAATATTTTTTAAACATTTTAAATAGCTTAAAAAAAATCTAATTGTCAAGATTGACTGTTAAAGAATTTTGTTGTAAAACATTTTTGACCCCTATCATTCAGTCCTACGAAGCACGTGGTTTAAATGGTGTTTAATCTTTATATTGGCAAGTTTTTCGCTTTTTCATGGCTGCCTTGACTTTATATGAAGTAATTTCATTTTAACATATAGTATCTAAATTCTGCCTTTTTTCTCCGCGTCATTATTTTTCAATAGTTACCTATATATATATATATATATATATATATATATATATATATATATATATATATATATATATATATAATTGACCAATATGAAACACTAATGTGACATACTTAGACAGTACCTTGAGACAGAAATACGCAAGGTGATTTGAGATGGAGCCCCATACCCCCCCTGCCCCCCAGCCAGCATTTGAATATCAGTGGTGTTTCTTCTTGCCTTGCTCCCATTTAATTCACTGTACTGTCACAACCGTCTAATGATAGTCATCTGCCACAACAGGACAGAAGTTCAGTTTGATACAGATAATGGTGAAACAATTTTTGTGTGTGTAATTGTATTCCGGATTTCAACATAAGGTCTCTCTTTATTCAGTTTACTTTTTTCTTATAGATTGTGTCATCCAAAGTTTATGTTTTGGAGGTGTCGTCTGGAATCATGCATTTAATATTAGGTTCAATATTTTTGCCTAGGTTAGTGCCATGTTCCCGGAAATGTTTGTTTACTCAACAGCAGATGAGGCGGAGGCCTACATATGTATATACAAATGCATGTCAAACAATGTTCCCGACAGAGTACAATCTATGCCAAGAGAAACTGGAGTTCAATACTCAATGAAAGGATTTTGGTGAACCCCTATTCGCAGAGATTAGGGTCTGAGCCCTTCAGTAAAAATGGAAAATTCATGACTAATTAACTCCTCCCTTGAAAGGAGTTTCAAATTGCATAGAGAGGCCACAAAATGGCGGCAAGCACTTTAAGGGATTGATGTTGTATGTTTTAAATACAGTATACAGTCTTGTACGCATATTACATTCATGACAATTAAATAGCTAAATTATTCAACAAAAATATTGTCAATATTAGCTAGCATATTAACCTATGCAAAGCTAGTACAAACTGATTTATCAACATGGGCAAACAAATACATTCATTAACAATTTAAGCAAACTGTATTAAGTCATGAAACACGACTTTAGCATTTAAATTCTCTTGACGTCTGTGTTTGAGCAATAGCGTTTATGAACAGAGGCGATTGCTCTTACCCTTTTTTCTGATGGGAAAATGGTCACTCTTTCAGAAGTTCATTGTGTCTTAAGTGGATGAAGTACCCAGCCACGCGGTGTTTGAGTGCTGACTAATTTTTTAAGGAAATATAATATTTCCATAATTTATCAGTTCAGCTTGAGCCTAGCCATTGCCGGTTAAGTGAGAACAACCAGTTAATAATCCAGACAGACTCCTGTGTTGTTGTCATATGGTTCTCATTTGTATTCCATTTATTTATTGATAATATATAATTGATCAATTATAAATGTATTTTTATACAATATAATATATAATTATTTCATGGGTGCAAGTCAGGAAATTACAACTACGGTATTTTTTTGCTATATTGTTACACACACACACACACACACACAAAAATCTTGCTCTATGCTGCAGATAAATACCAATGCGAAATGAGCCGATCGTCATCCTCCTCGCGATTGAATTAGCAGTCTTTGTTGCTTCATTGCTCGATATTTTTGTCCTACCCTTGTTCCCTTCTATATACCTCACTCTTCTTCCTGTTAACTTTTTAGTCAAACCCAGAGGAATCCACACGTGTTTTACCGTCATGACCTTATCAACCAGCTGCAAAACAACCATGCCCTGGTTACACTCGTGGCTGAGAATCTGTCAGCCTACATGGAGACAATGCGGCAGTTCTCCAAAGGTATACATCGAAGAGAAAAATAAACACGGAAAGTGAAGTAATTAGAGGATATATATATTTTTGTTTTTTTTTTAAAATGATTGCAGAAGAACAGGCAGAGTTTGACCCTCAGATAGTCCGACCGGGAAGCCGCTACAGCCATGTCCAGGAAGTGCAAGAACGGCTTAACTTCCTGAGGTACTAAAGGACACTGAGATACAAAGATAGTCAAATGACAGGAAAGGTGGTGTTACTTCCAGTTGCTCGTAATGATCAAATGTTTCTGTTTTTGCCAGGTTCCTTCTTAAAGATGGCCAATTGTGGCTCTGTGCTCCTCAGGCCAAACAGATTTGGAATTGTCTGGCTGAGACTGCAGTCTTCCTCTGTGACCGTGAGGCCTGCTTCAAATGGTATCATTCACTTTGATCCTGGATTTTTGTGTCTTCCGAACACAAATGTGTCGAACAACATCCCAAATACCACATTGCAGGTACTCCAAACTAATGGGCGATGAACCCGACCTGGACCCAGACATCAACAAGGACTTTTTTGAGAATAATGTCCTACAGTTGGACCCATCCTTGTTGACGGAGAATGGCATGAAGTGCTTCGAGAGGTTCTTTAAGGCTGTGAACTGCAGAGAGGGGAAACTGGTGGCCAAACGTAGGGCCTACATGATGGATGACCTGGAACTCATAGGCCTAGACTACCTCTGGAGGGTAAGAAGTGCTCATTTTGTGTTTTTCTTCCAAATATTTACTAGCATATTTTCTTGGCTTACACAGATCTGAAGTGATGCATTTTCAATGATCCAGACATACAAACCATTATTTCACAAGAATCACTGGTATAGACACAGAATCGGCTTTTGTTAATTTAAAAACTACAGGACACCGGAAGGAAAACCCCAATGTCTCCACCACTTGTAAAGGTCCACCATAGAATGCACCACTGAGGCCCGTGTGTCTCTTAAAGGTGGGACGACCAAATTTCAAAATATGAACTCAACTTCATGAGTGTTACATATTTAATGAATTAGATAAAAGTAATACATTATTTGTAAACTGGTATGGCACCCATCCACCATTTTCTACCACTTATCCGGGATTAAGTCACAGGGGCCTTAGTAGGGAAGCTCCGACTTCCCTCTCTCCAGCTACCTTTTCCAGCTCGCCCCGGGGGGATCCCAAGGCGTTTCCAGGCCAGCTGGGAGAAACAGTCTATCCAGCACGTCCTGGGTTGTCCTCGAGGCCTCCTGCCGGTGGGACATGCACGGAACACCTCACCAGCCAGGCGTCCAGGAGGCATCCTAATCAGATGCCCGAGCCACCTCATCTGGCTCCTCTTGATGTGGAGGAGAAGTGTCTCAACTCTGAGCCCCTCCCAAATGACCAAGCTTCTCACCTCATCTCTAAGGGAGAGCCCGGACACTCTGTG
Organism: Hippocampus kuda; assembly: GCA_901007745.1. Taxonomy (NCBI): domain Eukaryota; kingdom Metazoa; phylum Chordata; class Actinopteri; order Syngnathiformes; family Syngnathidae; genus Hippocampus; species Hippocampus kuda. The sequence continues at coordinate 25,168 of CAAKHF010004481.1, forward strand.
GAGGAAACTCATCTCCTCCGCTTGTATCCAGTATCTTGTTCTTTCGGTCATGACCCATAGCTCGTGACCATAGGTGACCGGTGAATTGAGAGCTTTGCCTTTTGGCTGAGCTCCTCTTTCACCACAACAGACTGCAACGAAGTCTGCATCACAGCAGACACACCGATTTGACTGTCGATCTCCTACTCCTTCCTGCCCTCACTTGTGAACAAGACCCCAAGATGCTGAAACATCTCCACTTGGGGCAAAATTTCATCCCCGACCTGGAAAAAGAACTCCACCCTCTTCCGACTGAGGACCAATGTTTCAGATTTGGAGGTGCTTATTTTCCTCCCAACCATTTCACACTGTGCTGTGAACTGCTCCAGTGAGAGTTGGAGATCCCGGCTTGAAGAAGCCAACAGCACCATACCATCTGCAAAAATCAGAGATGTAATACTGAGGCCACCAAACCGAACTCCCTCAACGCTTCGGCTGCACCTAGAAATTCTGTCCATAAAGGTTATGAATGGAATCGGTGACAAAGGGCAGCCTTGGCGGAGTCCAACCCTTGATCGAAACAATTCCAACTTATTGCTGGCAATGCACATTTAAATGTGATGGCATGAACACTGCCATAAATGGGTTAGAACGTTGTTGCGGACATGCCAGTGTGTCTGCCAAGTGGCAGATCAATGGACTAAATTCATTAAGCGACATCCTAGGAAGTTCATGCCTCTCTTTCACACATTTGTACCTTTCTTTTGGGAGACAAGTTCACCCTCCTTTGAAGTAGACATGCATCATATTTACCATGTTTTTGATTTTGTGTCAGGTGGTAATTCAAGGAAGTGATGACATCGCCAGCAGAGCCATAGACCTATTGAAGGAGATCTACACCAATCTTGGACCAAAATTACAAGTCAACCAGGTACACACAGAACTGTGTGCAAACCTGTAATTTTCAGGTTAGAGGTCCCCTTCTGCAAAAACAAGGTACTTGACGTTATGATTTGCTTGCAGGTGGAAATTCATGAAGATTTTATCCAGTCATGTTTTGACCGTCTGAAGGCATCATACGACACGCTCTGTGTGTTGGATGGAGACAAAGATAGCATAAACTGTGCACGCCAGGAGGCAATCCGCATGGTGCGAGTTCTCACTGTGCTGAAGGAGTACATCAATGAATGTGACAGTGATTACCATGAAGAGAGGACCATCCTGCCCATGTCGAGGTGGAATGACAAGCCTCAGCTATTCAACAAATTTGTGCCTTATTTTTCAGAGACTCCATTTTTACATGTTTTCTGTTTTCTTTCAGGGCGTTCCGGGGAAAGCATATCACGTTAATCGTGCGCTTCCCAAACCAGGGGCGGCAGGTGGATGACCTGGACATCTGGTCACATACCAACGACACAATCGGCTCAGTGCGTCGCGGCATCCTGAATCGCATCAAAGCGAACGCCGCACATACCAAGATAGAACTTTTTATCGGAGGGGAGGTGGTCGACCCTGCTGATGACAGGAAGCTGATTGGACAGCTGAACTTGAAAGACAAAACGGTAACTTTCACATCTTAATCTCATTTTGTCTTATGACTCCTCTTGAGAATGGACTTTAATATAATCGCTATTGCCTAGGACAAAGTCTAAGAGCTGAGGCAGCCTAGACCTACCCAACATTGTGGGGTCGATCATAATCCACATTGCAAATTTTGTTGCTTTTTTTCGTTTACAGCAGTGTTCCAGTGGGCTCAGCAGTTAACTTTTAATATCCATGTATGAACAATCGCGTCTATAAATTAAAGAAATTAGTAAATAAGTGTGAATTGCTCTGAATGGAAAAAGGGAGTTTTCTAAAAGGAAGGCATTTCCAAAAAGGGAAGTTTTCTATTAGGAAGGCATTTGCAAGATGAGGAGTATCAGTATGTTCCAGTAGAATAGTGTTTTTCATAATTTTAAGACTTTACACCGAGCTGATGGATTGGATCGAAATCTGTCTCATTTGTATTTTTATGCAAAATGGATGATCAACTGAAATATCGTAATTTGTGCGATCCATCAATGACGTCATTGATCGGATACCCGAAATAAGACATGACGGCAAACACAACTTCTCCAGGAATGATCTGTGCTGTGTATATGAGAGCCTGAAAGCTAATATATTTTTAGCCTTTGGTTGTCTCATGTGGAGGGAAAGTTTTTGTGCTGGGAGGCGGAAGTTGCACCACCGCGTCCTCAACCATCCAATCACAAAGTAATAGTATTCCTGAAGTTTTTTAATATTATTCATTTCTTGGTTGGTAAAAACTCCATAAAACATTTCATTTATGTCAGAAAAGGAACTTTTAACAGTATGTGTGTTACTTATTTAATTTTAACTTCTACAATTCAAAATAGCTTTCATCGTTCAGTGTAAGTTACGTGAATTCCTGCCACGCGCATTCAAACAATCACTGATACAGGCATGTTGTTTGAACACGAGCTCCGTTTTTGACAAGATACACTAAACATTTGTTAAAGGAGGATACGAGATGTACTACAGTTATCCTGAATTTAAGTTGATCTAGTCTTGTGACGTGATTAACATATAAAGTCAATACAGTTTGCATAGATCGTGGCGAATCTGTATGGCTACACCCTAGCCAAATGACTTTGAGTGTGCAGGGGTTGACTGCACAGTAAATATGTAAACCCAATTCCAATGAAGTTGGGATGTTGTATTAAACACCTTTCTACCGTCTTTATTACCGATTTCTTTTACTCAATTCAATTACTGTTTGTTGTATATGTTAAATTGCTCCATGTACAGCCCTTTGTATGCAGCGATGGCTGTTTGAAAGTGCTCTATAAATACAGTTGAGTTGAGTAAACATAAAATCAGAATACAGCGATTTTCAAATCATGTTCAACTTATATTTGGTTGAATATACTACAAAGACAAGATATTTAGTGTAAAAACAAACAAAAAAGTTTCAGTTTGAACATTAAATATGTTGTATTTGTTGTGTATTCAATTAAATATCGGTTGAACATGATCTACAAATCATTGATTTCTTTTTTTTTTTTTTTTTAAACTTCTGATCGCCGATCTACCCCGGAAACCGTGTTTGCGTAGAGCCTAATAATTTTGTCATGTTTCTGTAGCTGATCACAGCCAAGCTAACTCAGGTCAGCACCAACATGCCCTCCAGCCCGGACAGCTCGTCCGACTCTTCCACTGGTTCACCTGGTAACCACGGCCACCACTACGGCGATGGGCCCAACCCCGAAGTAGAGAGTTGTCTTCCCGGTGTGGTGAGTTTGTACATGGTCACTTTTATAGAGTTGCACTTTAAAGAGTTGCCTCACAAATTGATGTTTGAATGTCACGGTTCTTAAAAGAGCACCTCTCGCTAAGTAACTTTTCCTGTTTTGCAGATCATGTCGCTGCACCTACGCTACATCTCCTTCCTGTGGCAGGTTGCTGACCTGGGCTGCCAACTCAACATGCCCCTACTTAGAGATGGAGCCAGAGTTCTCATGAAACTCATGCCCCCAGGTAATTGTTTAACTGTGCTTTCATTATGAGGCTGCATTTTTAGTTGAGTTGAGGGAAGCATAAAACTTAACTGCTCCATTGTGTGCATCCGTGCTTATGTTTTACTATAGATAACACCACTGTGGAGAACCTACGGGCTATGTGTTTAGACCATGCCAAGCTCGGGGAGAACAGCCTCAGCCCTTCATTGGACTCTCGCTTCTTTGGTCCCTCACCCTCACAAGTGCTCTACCTCATTGAGGTACAACTCCATCTAAAATGCATACAGTGGCAATGATTACATTAATTATACAGTATAAAGACAATAAATGTGAAATATTCATGCCAATTTAATAGGAGTATGATGCCGTATTGTTGGTTCTGTCAGAGGCATCACAACCTGGCTCGAGCCCCCTCTCTAAAAGGCTTAATAGTGTCAGACCCTGTTGGAGTAAAAATATTGGACTTGTACATTCAATGCAACATTTTTTAATGGTTTCCATTGATATTATTTAAGTGGTAAACCATCCTTCCTGAGTCAGTAGTTGGCGTTAGAAAAACAGCATACTTTTCTGTCAGATATTCTACATCTTAAGTTTACAAGAAGGTTTGGAGCAAAGTTGGACATCCTTTTTTGCCATCAGTCCTTCAATTGCCATACTAGATATATGATAAAAATACATAGCAATATTTGAACTAATACTTAATGTCTTTGATTAAATTATGAGCATTTATGGTTTAAATGTTTTCAGGCTTTTTAGAACATTTTGTTTTCAGAATTGCACTGCATGTTGTATCGGCTGTTGTCATGACTGGGTTCCCTGCAGGTTTTCACTGTTCATGCCTATATTCCAGGTTGTCTATGCTTTGCTGATGCCGGCCAGCGCCACTCTAGGCGAGGATGCGAGTGACTTCCAGTACAACTTCCTGAAGAGTGGTGGCTTGCCGCTTGTGTTGAGCATGCTGACCAGGAACAACTTCCTGCCATCAGCCGACATGGAGACGCGGCGCGGGGCTTACCTCAATGCGTTGAAAATCGCCAAACTCCTCCTCACGGCTGTCGGATTTGGCCATGTGAAAGCGGTGGCGGAGGCTTGCCAGCCCAACGCTGAGGGGAACATCCCTATTTCCCCGGTTAGGCTACAGATACTAGACCTCATGATTGGTTGCCAAATGGTTGATCTGATCGTAATCTTTCTCCACTCCAATCGACAACAGATTAATCAGGCCACTCATGATCAGGCTCTGGTGCTGCAAAGTGCCCTGCAAAGCATCCCAAATCCTGCCTCAGAATGTATGCTGCGCAATGTAGCCATCCGCCTGGCACAGCAGATTTCTGATGAGGTAACTGCAAAGAATCAATGGAGTATGTTTTGTAGGGGGGTTGAAATGTGAATATATGTGGTCTGAATTTGGTAACTGGATGGCTCAGTGGTTGGCATGCTTGACTTCGGACACCGGGCACTGGGAGTCAAATACAGGCCAAAGAAAGCGTTAGCATCCAGTAGGATCCCTTGACAAGGTTCTTTGCATTAGTCAACAGGAAATGCATCTCGTATAAGAACTGTCAAACGTATCCCGCAAGTAACTCGCTGGGGCGATTCCTGACTGATACTGAGCCCAAACAACTCTAATATGCTTAATTTTTGGATGCTTATAGAGAAACCTGGAAAAGAAGTTTTGCTCAAAAGAATTAAGGGAACATTCAGATCTTGTCTATAATTTTTCAGAGCAAAAACACCTACAAGGGTTTATATAAACATCAACAGTTTTCTTAATTTAAACACTAGACTATATTAATTTGAAGTGATTCTTGATGGCGATTTTGTTATAGCCCATCAAGTTTACTTGAGCTGAAGTAATGGCGAATGTTGCAATCTGACACCAATGCACCTAGCAGTTCACCTTAATTTCTTTGCGGGTTGTTCTGGGCTCATTTTGTGACAAGTCGTATTTACATCTATTGGACTCATTAATTTTCCTCCTGCAGCCACCTCTGGGGAGGTTGGCTACACTGCACTGAATTTCTCAATACGTGCAACTGTAATCAGAGCACCATTAAGCTGCTTCGAAATGGTCTTAATAGCCTTTAGCTTTAATTTTCTATAATAATACGTCAATACTTATCTTTATTTCATGAGCCAAATCGCTTCACATTCGTAGTGCCATGTTCACTGTGGTACAAACAAGTAAGTCATCAAACTTCATAGTGATTACTTGTCACCCTTTAATAGGCTGACAGACTGCGTAGACGCACATGATGCTAATTAGAGGATATACGGTGGTTAAACATATTGCTATGGTCAAATTCTTTTCAATAATATCCTCTAGGAGTACCATGATTTTTGTGAAGTCAGTTTGATGACATTTTTAAAAATTCTGTTGAAACACATTTTCAAAAGCAATGTCTGATTTTCATTGGCTAATTTTTTATTACATTTGTAATTATTAATGTTCTAATTTGTCCACAATAATTAATTTGTCCATGTATGTATATTAATGTTTTTGTGACACTTTCAGAATTTTTTTCAGACATCAAAGTCTATTCCTGACATCTGTGTCATCCGAGCCGTACAGAAAATAATTTGGGCATCAGGCTGTGGCACGGTGCAGCTTGTCTTCAGCTCTAATGAAGATATCAGCAAGATATACGAGAAAGTAAATATAAAGTTAGCCTGAGTGAGAACTTTTCAATGTACTTTTCAATGGCAATTGCATTTAAAAACATGTATTTTCAGACGAATGCAGCGAAGGAACCAGATGGAGAAGACGAGCAGGTGTGTTGCGAGGCCTTGGAAGTGATGACTTTGTGTTTTGCCTTGATGCCCACAGCCCTTGACACCCTCAGTAAGGAGAGGGCATGGCAAACCTTCATAATAGACTTGCTGCTACACTGCCACAGCAAGTAAGTGCACCATTATGTGTTGGGTATGTTCAGCATGAATGACAAAAAAAGCGGCAGAATAGGTTGACATTTGCAGTTTTTTTTCTTATAGCGTGGTTGTCTCTGTTTTTGACAGATCTGTGCGTCAGATGGCCCAGGAGCAGTTTTTCCTGATGGCAACCAGGTGCTGCATGGGCCACCGACCCCTCCTCTTCTTCATTACTCTCCTTTTTACTGTTCTAGGGGTGAGTGACACGAACATAACATGAAGTGCTCCTTTGCCAGCTGCTGATTGCATCTTAACTTTTCTCAGACCACCGCTAAGGAACGAGCAAAACATGCCGGGGACTATTTCACTTTGCTCCGGCATCTCCTGAACTATGCCTACAACAGCAACATCAACCTGCCAAATGCCGAGGTGCTGCTCAACAATGAGATTGACTGGCTCAAAAGGATAAGGGTAGGCTGTCCTGTCTTTTCCCAGGTTAGCATGGGATTTGTGTTTGCAGTGTCGCCATTTTCACATAAGTTGATGTTGGTGATCTTACATCTACTAGGATGAAGTCAAGAGGACTGGGGAGACAGGTGTGGAGGAGACCATCTTGGAAGGCCACCTTGGGGTCACCAAGGAGCTTTTAGCCTTCCAGACTCCTGAGAAGAAGTATTACATTGGCTGTGAGAAGGGAGGAGCTAACCTCATAAAGGTATTTGATAGGTGTCATCGCATTTGCTTTTTATACTCATGAGTTTCAGGGAATTGTGACACAAAAGCCTGAATTTTTACACCTTTTGTAGGGGGGGGGGTTCATCTCTGTTCTGTGTGGCAGGCAACACTCAATTCTTCAATTCTGATGTGATGAATATAATGGTTGATGTCCAAGTAGTGTTATAGAGTGAATAAAATGGTTTTTTTTCCCCCCTCATCAGGAGCTGATTGACGACTTCATCTTCCCGGCGTCAAACGTTTACCTGCAGTACATGAAGAGTGGCGAGTTCCCCACCGAGCAGGCCATCCCAGTGTGCAGCACCCCAGCCTCCATCAATGCTGGATTTGAGCTCCTGATGGCGCTTGCTGTCGGTTGTTTTCGCAACCTCAAGCAGATCGTCGACACGCTCACGGACATGTACTATTTGGGTAAGTCATTGGATGTGTCCAAATTCACAGGCTATGTCCTCCGAAGGCCGCATGACATCACGTCGGCACCACTCGAACGCACAAATTTGCCACGGTTTATGCGATTCACAGAGGCTGTGAAGGCGTTGAAGGATCGAGTTGCACCCAAAGTGACTTGTTAGGGAATTTGGATGCAGCCTATGTCCTAAAGCAGGGTTAACCACATTTCTTTGAGCTTAAGTCCAATAAAAAACACCTCTGCCCGAGATTCAATCTTTAATTACAATATATTGCGTATTGCAATATCTACAAAGTAATTGTAACGAGCACAGAAGCTGTAGTTGTGTGTACTTTTACCAAGACACTCTGTGACCCAATAAAAACTGCTGTGACATTTTGGGTCCCATCCATAACTTTGGGATCCCTCGTCTTTAAAAATATCTCCCACTTGAGGAAAGTTTGAGCACTTCTTTCTCTTTCCAGGCTGTGAAACCTTGACAGAGTGGGAGTATTTACCTCCTGTGGGGCCACGGCCCAATAAAGGCTTTGTAGGTTTGAAGAATGCTGGGGCCACTTGTTACATGAACTCTGTAATTCAGCAGCTGTACATGATTCCTCCCATTCGTAACGGCATCCTGGCTATCGAGGGCACGGGCACCGATGTGGATGATGACATGTCAGGTGATGAGAAGCAGGAGAATGAGGTAATGACAGTTCATTATAGTTTCTTTTTGATGGCTAAATGCAGAATTGTGTAATTATCTTTACCTTTTGTTCCAACAGACAAATGTGGATCCTCGTGATGAGGTGTTTAGCTATCACCACCAGTTTGACGATAAGCCCGCCAGTAAAGCAGAAGACAGGAAGGAGTACAACATTGGAGTGTTGCGTCACCTGCAGGTCATCTTTGGCCACCTCGCTGCTTCCAGACTTCAGTACTACGTCCCGAGGGGCTTCTGGAAACAATTCAGGTATGCAGTAGTTCAGTCTTTTCCACTAGTTGTGTTGAGTTGTTTTTAAGTGTCTTATACTTGTGGTCCTGCAGGTTATGGGGTGAGCCAGTGAACCTAAGAGAGCAGCATGATGCTTTAGAGTTTTTCAATTCTTTGGTGGATAGTCTGGATGAAGCACTGAAAGCCTTGGGTCATCCTGCTATGCTCAGCAAAGTGCTAGGAGGGTCCTTTGCCGATCAGAAGATCTGTCAGGGATGCCCTCATAGGTGAGTATCTTTTTCTATCTCAGAGGGTGACTGCTTTTTACAGTAACACAATGTTTTAGAATAAAAAAAGAAATATCAGATGCATGACAAATATTGGCACATTAATTTTTTCCTTGTTGTGACATCTTGGTAGCCCATTTAAAAAAAAAATGGTGACCTTTGCTTTTAGATACGAGTGTGAGGAGTCATTCACAACACTCAATGTAGACATCAGAAACCATCAAAACCTTTTGGACTCCATGGAGCAGTACGTCAAAGGAGATCTACTGGAGGGAGCCAACGCATACCACTGTGAGAAGTGTAATAAGAAGGTAAGATAGGAGAGCACCCGTTTTTGTTTTTTTGTGTGTGTTAGTGTAAAATTGCGTAATTTGCACATTTGTAATGCATAATTCACAAAAAAAAAAAATGGTCTTCCTGTTTTAGGTGGACACCGTCAAGCGACTTCTGATTAAGAAGCTGCCGCCCGTCCTCGCCATCCAACTGAAGCGCTTTGACTACGATTGGGAGCGGGAATGTGCCATCAAGTTCAATGACTACTTTGAATTCCCGAGGGAGTTGGATATGGAGCCGTACACAGTAGCTGGCGTGGCCAAGATTGAGGGTGATGACGTCAACCCGGAGAACCAAGTGATCCAGCAGAACGAGCCCTCGGAACCCACGCCTGTGGGCAGCTCCAAGTACCGCTTGGTCGGGGTGCTGGTTCACTCTGGTCAGGCCAGCGGTGGACATTACTACTCCTACATCATCCAAAGGAATGGCGGCGATGGCGAAAAGAATCGCTGGTATAAATTCGACGACGGCGACGTGACGGAGTGCAAGATGGACGACGAGGAGGAAATGAAGAACCAGTGTTTTGGCGGCGAATATATGGGCGAGGTGTTTGATCACATGATAAAAAGGATGTCGTACCGCAGACAGAAAAGATGGTGGAATGCCTACATCCTTTTCTATGAGCGTATGGACTCGCTAGACAAGGACAGTGAGCTTGTCAAGTACATCTCGGAGTTGACCATCTCCACCACCAAGCCCCACCAGGTCAAGATGCCTGGCCTAATTGAGTGCAGCGTCCGCAAGCAGAACGTCCAATTTATGCACAACCGAATGCAATACAGCCTGGAATATTTCCAATTCATTAAGAAACTTCTGACCTGTAACAGTGTCTATTTAAACCCTCCTCCAGGTATGTGATTTGTCTGAGCACTGCTCAATCACCACAACACCACCAACAGACACTTTGTAACCATTTGAACCCTTCTGTTGCCACATTATAAATGACGTATGGCTGTCTATTTATTGGACACCATGTCCATGCACTTAGGACGAACATCTCAGTTAAATAGATGCCATCTTTTTCCTCGTCAGGAACAAAACACTCATTGGTTCCGTGGCCTCAGTTCATAATTGTTATTGTTCCTATACTGACATTATATAGTTAACTGCTGAGCCACTTTGAATTATTTTTGGTAATCAGAATATCATCACCCACCAGAGCAGTGGTGTTAACTGCACAATACAAAGATGATCGTCTGTTATGTGGGAACGTTTTAATTAATGGCGATAAGCATTCAGTACATTTTTCACCATCATAACTGTTTGTGGCCTCAAACTGCAGTTTTCGTAGATGGTGTGTTATTTAATGGTGGTTATCATCCCAGTTATGTTGTGTGTTCATGATACTTAAATTGACTTTTAAACAAGATCTTAGTGAAAGAAGTATTTTTGGTGAATAACTATAGGGCTGTTCACACGGCACACATTTGCTCCGGCGCTGCACCGATATATTTTGTTGCGATATATTTTACACCGGACCAAATTTTGTGGAGCGTTCACATGTGCAAAGCCGCTGAGCGTGACAGCACCGGCACAGCGTCGCCGCAGCCCCACTTGCGTTCACACGGCAGTTTCTGTAGCGGAGCAAAACGACAGAAAACAAATGAGCTGTCGTGTTGGTTCTTTTTTATACGTCTACACAACTCAAGCAACTACAGTACAGGCATGTCCTTCTCCTTCTCGGTCTCCGTGCCTTCTGCTCGAGAGTGACCACCCCCCGATAACGTAAATCAACGATGACTTCAATGACACTCAGAAAAGCAAAAATGTAATGCGCCAAACATAAAAATCAAGAGAGGAAATCACGAAATAAATTCTATTGGCACGGGGGGTGGTCAACACACAACAAAGGAACAAACTAAACAAACAACTCCGAGACAGTCCAGTCTCCTACAAAAGGAAAGATGACGTTTGGGGATTATTCCCCTCTACCCGTTATAGTTGAGATGGTATAACCCAAGAGGTGCTTGCCAGACAAGTCTTGGGTCGTTATTTAACAAATGACGGAAGTCCGACAGACCACGAAAGCAACGCAATCTCGCCGTACGTAATCAACTCTTCACGAGCATTTGCTCTGGAGCAAATTTAACCCAGTTGCGTTCACACGTGCACATTTGTTCCGGCGTAGCGTCGCAAACGAGCATTTGCTTCGGACCAAATTCTTAAACCACCTCCCTGAGGTGGATCAAATTTGGTCCGGTATAAGCTCTTTTGCGG